>WAAG01090042.1:5006-32716 GCA_013390105.1 Tichodroma muraria
CCTCACCGCCCCTCGCTGAGGGCTCGGGGGATGCCGGAGCCTCACCGCCCCTCGCTGAGGGCTCGGGGGATGCTGGATCCTCACCGCCCCTCGCTGAGGGCTCGGGGGATGCCGGAGCCTCACCGCCCCTCGCTGAGGGCTCGGGGGATGCTGGATCCTCACCGCCCCTCGCTGAGGGCTCGGGGGATGCCGGAGCCTCACCGCCCCTCGCTGAGGGCTCGGGGGATGCCGGCGCTGTCCGTGCGCTCCCCGGATCCCTCCGGGATCGCGGCGCGGGTGTTCCGCGCGTGGATGCGGCGCTCCCTGCGCCTCGGCCGTGCGGCAGCGATGCGAGGGGATGCAGGTCCCGCCTGTGCACGCGTTCCTTGTGCCTTTCCAAAAGGGACGCTGGCTCAGCCGGCAGCCTGCCTGCTTCCCATGCCAGGGAGCTGCAGGATTTCCCTCTCCAGGCCCTTCCCATGGAATAGGAACGCGCGGAGGGAGGTGGCAGACCTGTCCCTCCGTATCTGACGAGTGGCATCCCTTGCCCATGGTGCGGGGCTTGGAATTAGATGAACTTCCAAGTTCCCTCGGACCCAAACCATTCCATGATTCCATAACAATCATGGAAAATCTCGCCAGGGTTGTTTCTGCCTCTCCGTCCTCCCCCTTTGCTCCTAATTGAAATAGAGGATGTGGGGCATTACGGTGTGGCTGCCCCCCAAGACAGAGCAAGAGTAGAACAGCACTGGAGTTTCCTTCCCACTGAGTAATTAATTAGAATGGAGTTGGGAGAAGAATTTATTCTCCTTTTGTGCCTTCGTGTGGGTGGGAAAGGGCTGGGGAAATGCAATGAATGAGTTTCTCTCCTTTCTCCAGGGTCAGAACTGGGTGGGGAATGGCTGAGAGGACATTTTCCTCTCCTCCAGGAGGAGTCTGGTTTGTTGTTTTATCTCCCCATTTCTCCGGGACAGATAACTGGCAATTAATCCCATCCTTTCTTTCTAAAGTCTGATGAGTTTTTTCTTCTTCCTCGTTGGTCCCTTAGGGACTTTGAAATTTAGTTTTTGAAAAAAAATTCCGTGTGGGAATCAACCGTTTCTCCTTGCGATTTTCACCGTTGTCCGTGCATGTCTTAATTAATGCTTTGCAGCGAGAATTGGATGGGCTTCTCCTGCTGATAAATAATGTAAAAATCCACAACCACACGAACAAACTGCTCCTTTTGCCTGCGTTTCATTTCCAGTGCTTGCGGTGGGAGGGGAGGCCTCCCCTCCTCTTTTTATCCCTGGTGTCATCGAAAGTGTTTTGTTTTTATACACACACAAAAATAACCACAAAATCTCGTATGCAGAGGCTTAAACAAAGAGTGCACAAACTGGATCTGTGGCAAGGAACTCTCCTGACACTGAGGGTTGCTTATTACAGCACCCGTCTGTCTGCACCAATTAATGGATCATCCATAGGCAGGTTTGCAAAACCTGGGGCTCCTTTCGCAATGGAATCCTTCTCTTTTTGCTTCATTTCACCCCGAATTACTGCAGTTTTCCCAGGCTGTCCGTTTTGATGTTCTTTCCCACCTCTTGTAAATGCATTCTGAATTTTATTGATGATACTCGAATTATTACCTTGAACGTGAAATGGAAGAGTCCTGAAGGAACACGATGAAATTTTCTCTGCTTTTTGCAGAGTAAAAACTTTTTTTTTTTGTGGCTTGTTGAATCTTTGTTTTTGCATGTTTTCTTCAACTTGAGGCTGTGGGGAAGGCAGAGGAGAGGTGGATGTGTTTGGATCCTGCTGTTTTGTGTGTCATTAATATGATTTCTATGGAGTATTCTTGGATTTTTTCCCAAAACTCCACATCCTGACCTGGATTTGCCCGATTTTTATGGTGCAGACTTGAACTGGTGTGAGCACAGTTCATCCTAGGTGGCTTCTGAACCTTTTTTGTGAAGGTTTTTTTACAGATCACTGCAGTTACACCTCAATTACAGTGAGCAAAAAAGAAAAGTCCCTTGCTCATCCACACAGCAAGGTGACCTCACCTTCCCCAAAGCGGGGTGTAAAATCCTCTGGAGTTTGTTTAGGAAAACTAAAGGGAAAAAAATTGTGAATCCAGAGTAAAAGCTTTTTTTTTTTCCTTTCCCTGAGTTTGAGGAACTTTTATTAAAGTGTTAAACCCAAGAGAATGGATTCCAAGGGGGATTAAGCGCCTTGTCCAACATGGGATCACAGACTGGTTGGGGTTGGAAGGGACCATTTATTTCCAGTCTTTCTGCCAGGGGACTTCACGAAACTAAGCAGGAGTTGGTTTCATCTGTCTGTAACTCTGACCTCCAGGGCTGGGGATGCTGCCTGGCAGATGGGGCAGTTCAGCTCCTCGTTTCTTTCCAGAGCCTCCAAATTATTGAAAAGTCCCACTGGGAAACTACACTTCTTAAATCAGAAGGACACAACTTTTCAAGCTCGTGCCATCTTGAAACTGGCCTAAAATCAGGTGTGGTTACATGGAAGGATGTGTTAAGTATTGATTTGGTTATTTGGAGCTTTTTAAACTCGCTGTGTTGACTCTTCACAGCAACATTTTCTTCAGAATACGAGCTGAGATTTCAGCTGTGTTGCTTCTACCACTTCAGGTGTGTAGGTAGTTCTCTTTTTCCTTTTTTTTTTTTTTTTCCCCATGTTTTGTTTTTCCTGGCTTTGGAACTTCTCCTGTTTCTGTTTTTTCCCTTATTTCAATGCTGCCTCAGCCACGGCTTCCCCACCAATCCCTGTGAGAGGGAAAAGCAGCCTGTGAAAGCAAAGCTGCCAATAAACTGAATTTAACGTGGTTATCTTTAGCAGCTTGGCCTCTCTTTTTGTGTTTTTTTTTTTCACTCTTTTCCTGTTTGTTTTTAACCAGCCTGTCTCCAGAAAGCTCCAGCCAAACCTTTTCCCCTCCCACAGAGGAGCCCAGAATTGTTTAGGTTGGAAGGAACCCCTCGAGATCATCCAGTCCAACCACAAACTGCACCAAGGGTGTAAAACCTTAATTTTTCTGACCATAAGATGGGCCTGTGTAAATAAAAATGTGCATAACAGCACATGTCTGGTAATTAAATTCTTTCTATCTCGCACTATAGATGGAAAGGAAAAACTTTTTCTGAGGAGAAACTTCGTTCTCTCAGGATTGGGAACCCATTCAGATTTGTGGTCGCCTGCTTTTGAGAATATTAGTGAAATATTTGGGGTTTTCCAAATTTCTGTTACTTTTTAAAACGATAATTCACTTTAAAGCAGCTGCTTAGAGACTGGATTTTGCGAATTTTACCACTGTAGGGCAAAATTGTTATTAAAAACGGGCGCTTTTTGTACTCTTGGGGCTCTGTGAATGGCGAGGAGGACGGACGCCTGCAACTGAAACGGGTTTGGGACAGCAACAACGAAAAAAAAAAAAAGCAGATTAAAATGCCACATTCGAAGCCCAGGTAGCCAAACCTCCCTGGGCAGGCCAGTGGCGAGCTGGGACTTGTGGGGTGGTGCCGGTGCCTGGTTTTGTGTTTTTGTTTTATAATTATTCCTCAGGAGCTCCGAGGCCGTGCAGGGAGCGAGATGCTATCGGTGTGAGTGAGTCACAAACAGCCTGGTTTCAGCGCGGCCAAGCTGAAAGCGTGGGGTTTTCTAAAAATATTCTGTCATAAGCAGCGCGAGCCCCGTGTTTTCACCATTTTTGGGGTGCTTTTCTTCCATTCAGTTCTTCCATCTTCCATCCCATTCTACCATTCAATTCGTCCCTCTTCCATTCATTTACTCCGGAAATTTAAAAAAATCAGGATTCAAACTCGGCAGAAGGGCTTTGTAGCCTGGCGCAGGAGAACTTGAAGCAGTTTGTCTGCCAGCTTGGGATTTGAGAGGTAAAATATTTTAACATTTTCGTGGATTACCAAGTTTTTCAGTGCGTTCTGTCCGTTGTGTTTTGTGCCCCAGGTTTTCCAGGGAAAAAGCAGGAAGCCCCTGGAGCGCTGCCCTGTCACCATGGGGTCCGTGGTGTGGGAATGTGGTTGAAATTTCAATATTTAATCCATGCCACGGAGGACTGAAAAAGGAAAAAAGAAAAAAAAAAAAAAGGGAAGATTCCTTGAGCATCTGTCTGGATTGAGCTGAGGATGTGGAACACAGAAACTCTTCCAGCTGGGAGGAACCTCAAGCAAGGCCTGGAAATACTTCTGTGAAAATTTGGGATCCATGAGGAGCTGGAAGATCTCCTGGCCCCGTTCCCGGGGTGGGAGGATGGCTCTGGGCTGGGTGCTGTGTTCCCTGTGGATTTGGGGTGCCTGGGTGGCCCCCACGGGAGGGCACAGCCTGTTCTCCTGCGAGCCCATCATCCTCAGGATGTGCCAGGACCTGCCCTACAACACCACCTTCATGCCCAACCTCCTCAACCACTACGACCAGCAAACAGCAGCTCTGGCAATGGAGGTAAACCTATTTTTTATTTATTTTATAAATATGTCTTTATATATTTATTTTATCTTCGGCCTTCAGTTCGCCAGTAATTGATAAGAGAATCCAAAGGGGAGGGGAAAAAAAAAAAAAGATCAAGGTGTTGGATAATTCAAATAGAACCCCAAACACCATATTCTAAGTAGTCAAAATATTCCATGGCTACAGATTCTGCCTAATTGAATATCACTGAGTGGGAAATGCTCTGGGTGTGCTTGTTATTTTAAATAACTGAATTCTGATTTATACAAGGCTTTTTCAGTCAATTTTCTGTCCTACCCAAGGAGTTCCCTCACTTGGTATTCTGTGATAAGGCTAAAATGAATGGAAATTCAGAATATTTACCAAGCTCTTGCTCTCAACCTGTTCAAAATTCCATGAGGGATTTGTGCTGATTTGGTTTATTTGTATTTTTTAAAGTACTTGGGAACCCTTGTGGGTAAATCTGTGAGAAATGAAAGAATAATCCTGTGTTTTCATCTTGGAATGCTCTTTCTGGCAGCACAGAAACTGAATTTCATTGTTCTTGTTAAATAATATAAAGCTTTAGCTTTGTGTGGTTCGTCTGTGGAAGAGTTTGGAATTAAATGAAATGGACTGGAATTAAATGAAATGTGGTGGATTTTTGAAAATTGAGGTTCTTTCCCTTAAATTTGCTGTTTGGAGGAGCTGTGGGCTTGGGTTGCAGTGGCTCCTTTGGATGAGTCTGCAGATTCTGATCATCCTGAATATGGAGAAAAAGGAGTGAATTTCATTGTAAAATAGAGCAAAAGGAGTTGGTTTTCCTGTAGAATTGGTTCTGGCAAATTCTGAGGCCCTGGCACAGAATTGCCAGAGAAGCTGTGGCTGCTCCTGGATCCCTGGGAGTGTCCAATGAAAGGCTGGAGCCCCCTGGGATAGAGGGAGGTGTTGGGGTTGGAATGGGATTTAAGGACCCTTCCCACCCAAACCTTGCTGGAATTTAATGATTTTATTTATTTGTTTATTCTCTAACCTATTGTCAATCATTTTTCCTCTGGTTTCTTCTTGGGCTGTGGTGTGGTCAAACCCTCCTGAGGGTTTGGAAGCCTCAGTTTTTATCCCTCAGGCTGTTCCTTTCCAAATGGAATCATTCCAGCCTCCTCCCTGCAGTGTCCTTCTCCAAGTGTTGGCCTTCCTTCCTGCAATTTTGCTGCTTCACTCCTGGGATAATCTGAATTCCCTTCCCCTCTCCCTTTTTTTCCTAGACTTGTCCTTGTCCAGGACACATCACCCGGGCTGTGGACACCATTTATGATTAAAATCCCACTTTTCCCTGATAATGGCCAAAATCCTGCTCGTTTTTCAGCCTTTTTGTTGCACGTTAAACCTGTGCTTTCAGAGAACTGTCAGAAACATAATTTTTCCTTAAAACACATCTGCTGGAAGTGCAGGAATTAATTCCGTGGAGCCCCAGCCTGAGCCAGAACAATCCTGCTGCAATTACCCTGATTTTTGTGGAAGCTTTCTGCCACGGAGAGGGGAATTGAGGAGGGCTGAGCGTTGCTTCTCTGCCCTCTGTGGTGCAAAAACTGGAGTTAAAAGCAGAAATTACCTGGCAGGAAAGGCTGGTAATTCACACCAAAGCCATTCTTGGTGCGTGGGTGGCGTGGGTGTGTTTAACGCTCCCTTTTGCCAATAAAATCAGCATTTGAGGCGGTAATTCCAGTCTGGGGATGGATTATGGGCCACTTCTGAGTAAAGGTGAACGCTGTGAGGAAAGCAGAGCTTTATCAAGATTAAACTCCCCCACTTCCGAGTTCTGAGCAGCGAAAAAAAGACTGAAAATCCACAGCTTTTCATAAATATATTCCCGTTCCTCGTATTAACTTAGATTGCACTTTAATATGTACTTAAGAAGAGGGATTTTTTTTTTTTTTTATTGTTTGGCTTTTCAGGCATTATTTAATGACTCAGTTGTTGTGGAGCACTCAGATGCTGGGCTGGCTGGAGGCTGTTAAATGTTGCATTGTGGCATTTTCTGGGAACATCTCTGGTCTCCAAGCCCCCTCCCTGGTTGCTGTGAACATAAAAATAACGTAGAAGCAGAATCAGGGTGATTCATTTTGTGTACTGGAGGGAAGGCCTTGTAAATCTCTTGTTCCCAGAGCCTCTTTTTCACAGCAGTTCCTGGTTAAAAAAAAAAACACAAAACAAAACAAGAAAAATTCAGCTGGTTTGTACTGAAAAGGGTGCAATGAAACAGAGTGGAGGTGAAGCAAAAATGAGAATTATTGTAGCTGTTGTCTTGCCATCAATAAATTCAGTGGGCTTCTCCTCCAATACTGCTGATTGCTTAAAAACCTATTTATTATTTCTTGAAAAAATCGTTGAAGTTGCCTTTTTGAGACTTTTAAGCTGATGCAATTCCTTCATAATTATATTAAAGTCACATCATCAGGCTAGAGAATCAGCAAAACCAGGGAATCCCAGGCTGGTTTGGGATAAAAGAGATGTTGAAGCTCATCCAGTTCCAACCTGGACACCTTCCACTATCCCAGGTTGCTCCAGCCTGGCCTTGGACACTTCCAGGGATGGGGCAGCCACTAATTCTCTGGGAATTCTCTTCCACAGCCTCCCCACCTTCCCAGGGAAGGATTTTTCCCAACATTCCCTCTACATCTCCCTTCTTTCAGCCTCGAATGTGGAATATTCCATCAGGGTCCCTCAGTGCGCTCCGGCCCCTGCTGGAATCAGCTCCTGATCCTTGATGCGCTCCTGGGAAAGAGAATTCCTTCAGCTTTGTGCTTTATTCCAGGAAGGCTGGAGGGAGGGCTGCTGCATCCAGGGGTTCGGAGCATTATTTTATTCCCAAATCCCTGAAGGATCCTGGTGCTTTTGGCCAAGGACAAACACCAATCCAACCTGGCTCTGGCAGAGACTCAAATGAGAATTTATTTTGCCTCTGCTGCAAAAAAATTTTGCCTCTGCTGTTCTAAAAGCAGCCATAAAGGAGTGGCGACTCCCCAGTGATGAGGTGCTGGTGTCCAGGGCAGGAATTTCCCAGCTCCTCTGGAATTTCTGGGATGAGCTGTCCAGAGCTGGGAGCTGTCCAGGAAGCTGTCTGCTTCCCAGCTCCAGAGGGTCACTCCTCCTTCCCTGTGGTGCTGTCACACCCAGCGTGCTCTGAGGTGCCAGGGACGTTTTCTGCAACCTGCTGACAGGCTGGTTTTGGCCAATATCCATCAGGAATTGCTGTTTTTAGCAGTGCTGGTAAACTTCTCTCCCGAATATTCCCGAGGATGCTGCGGCGTCGGGATGGCGCTGCTCCCACGGCTCCGCGTTTTCCATAAATCCTGGGCTGGTGGAGAAGTCAGATTACCCCTCTCCCCCCCGGGGACCTGACCTTGTTTTCCCATCTCTTTGGGTTATTATTGCTCCAAAGAATTATCTTCTGTCCCTTTTCCACTTAATAATTCCTTCGGCCTTGAAGGATTTGCTGACGCGTGGGAGCAGCAAGCAGTGGGGTTTTACCTGCCTTAATGCAGTTTTTGTGGGCAAACATTTTGATCAGAAAACGTGGAATTTGGTGGCCTGTTGGAGCCTGTGGCCATTCAGCGACAGCTTTTGTCACTGACGAAGAAAAGCAGTTTAATTTGATGATTGCCAAGCTTTTTGAATTAAGTAAGCTGTCACCACTTCTTTTTCCTCACCCTGATTTTTATATGGGACCCCACAAATGATGGTGGGGATCAAAGAGGCTTTAAAGGGCAGGAGCCAGACATGGCTGAGGGCTGAATCTGAGTTTTCTTTCGGGATTAAACTGGAGGTCAAAGGCTCTAAAAAGGACCTGATGCAGTCACCATATGGCCAGGGAGATAATGGCTCTTCCTCCGCACTCCTTTCCCATTTTCCCTACGAAAAGGGAGTAGCAGTTGGGGCTCAGGGATGCAGCTGCATTGAGCAGGAGGTGAAACAGGGGGAAATGGAGGAACTGGGTTATCCTGAAGTTGATTTGGGGTTTGCAGCATGAGGGAAGAAGGTGGAAGGGCAGGGGAGCGATGTCCACTCGTGTGCTGATCCCAGGGAACCAGGGCGCTGATATAAATAAACCCCCTCAGTCACGGCGTCTTGGAATATTGAGAAGTTAGTCTGCCACAGAATATCCAACTACAGATGTGAGGACATCTGATTTTTCACACCCTGTTTCATATTTAGTGGTTTCTTGCCCGTTCTGGTGCTCACAGAGGGCAATTCCACCGACCTGGACAGAGCTGCAAGGTCTGTGTGCCCTTGCCAGCCCTATTTTTGTCACCTCTGGAGTCTTAGCCCACTTTCTCACTTTCTTTTTAGTTAGAAAAGAACCAGAGTGTGTTTAAAGCAGCATAGCTATATTTATTCCCAGCCCAGTCTCAACATCTGGGATAAGAGGAATTTTTCCAGCAGAGGTAGGCCAGGTATTAAGTGGCTCATTTAGTGGTGTTTCTTTCCTAATAATCACCAAGGGTGGGGAGAATGTAGAGTGGAAAACCCTTAACTTCTTACCCCCTTAATTCCACCTTTATTCTTTTTCTTCTTCTGCCTTCCCTGTTCACCGTATCCCAAATTCCACGCTTCTCCTTGGCTTTCTGTATTCCTCAGTTCTGCCTCCCAAGCTCCTGGAAGCACAGGCACAGGAAGCTAATGGAAAAGTGGGTTTTAATCAGCTGCTGTTTTGTAAGCACCCTGATCTTAGGCACTAATTTGCAGCAAGGATTAATTTTCTCGTTAGCGCGTACGATTGTGATCCCCTCAGAACAATGGAGCTGTGCGGGATCACAGGGATGCGAGCGCTGCTCCAGCTGATTAAAGCCTTCCATTTCATTAATTTTATATTCCCTTATCTCCAGCTGGAGTTTTTACCTTGGAAACAGCCACGTGAAGCTTTTAGATTTGTTTTATTGTTAAAGCTGGAACCAGAGAAACCACCTCTGGAAAGCAGAGGTTGGGGCAGAGCCGAGGAATTCCTGATAATGCCCTTGGGAATTGCTGCTCTGGGAATACCTGGGGCTCGTCTGTTTGAAATGCAGCAGCCTCTGCTTCAGGCTTGATCTGCAAAGTGTCATGCAAAGGTGAAATCCTTAGTGGGAAAGAACAATCTGAAAAGAGCCAGAGCTGCTACATTCCCCAGCAGGCTTCGCACAAAAATGAGCGCGATCTGACAATTCTGTAAAACGAGGATTCTGAGGGAGCAGAGCCTTGGATGGGCTCGTGTTAGAGCCATCAGCTGGATCCTTTTCACAGGAAAACCCAGTGGACTCCGGGATAAAGTGGGTCAATATTGCAAATTCCATGAACAGTGAATAATTTCGATTGTCTGGACAGGAAGAGCGGCCACGGGAGGTGATGATTTGTATTCAGATAAAACATGGGGCTCTGGGTTTGATGGACCTGCTCTGAGGTTGGTGGAGGCTGGAGGAAGAAAGGGAAGAAGCTTTGGCTGGGAATCTTTGGAGGCAGTTAATCCAGGAATAAGTTTTGGAATTTTGGGCTGCTGCTGCTGTGTGCAGTGATTTGTGTTCGGGGGATGTGGTAATTCCGAAAGTTGACAGGACACAGGGAATGGTTTCCCGCTGCCAGAGGGCAGGGTTCGGTGGGATACTGGGAAGAAATTCCTCCCTGTGAGGGTTTGCAAGGCCCTGGAATGGAATTCCCTGAGAATTTGTGGCTGCCACATCCCTGGAAGTGTCCAAGGCCAGGTTGGAGCATCCTGGGATAGTGGGAGGTGTCCCCGTCTGGCATTTCCAGGTGGGATGGATCCTTCCTGAACGGAACAATCACGTGGAGCACTATTTGAACATACAATAATGTTCCTTTCTCTCCCTGCACTCCAAGAAACCAGGGAAAGGCACCCCAGGGCTGAGCTTCCCAGGGCAGCCTGAAAGAACCAGCACCAGAAAGAGATTTCCTTCTAAAACAAACACAAAGCACACAAGGCATCAAACTCCTGCCTGCAGACCAACAGCGCCCAAATATTAAAGCAAAATCACAGGTGTGAGAAACCCTGAATTTTTTTCCACAGAGAATAATTTAAGAAATAGTGATTTTTAGTCTTTTATGTTTGTCAATGAGAACGAGATGCCGCATGAGTGTTTTTAAAATGCTGACTGTGGCAGTGAGAGGAAAAACGAAGAGAATAAAGGTTTGGGGGGTTTTGTTGAAGTGACAAACCAGTGCTTGCACACTGGAGATGAGCTCTGTCACCACGTTCATATTCGCTTGCATCCAAGATTAATTCCGAACGACGGTTCGAGCGGAAACGGGAGAACGAAGTTAAGCCTTGATGGCTTAGTGCAAACATAAGGGAAGGGAAAAAAAATTACTTTTATGTAAAGATTCAGTTGAAAGTCAGCGCTGCACATCTTAATCAAGATGTATTCACAGGGGGATGTTTTCGGGGTCAGGGAGGCAGATGGCTCTGCCTTGTGGCTCATTCTGCAGCAGCTGGTGGAGCCTTAAGGAGGAATTATTAGGAAAGGTGGAACACGCACGGATTTATTTGGAAGAGTTAAATAACAAAGCACTGCACAGGCAGTTGTAGCTCGGCAGTTTCGATGCCAGAGAACTGTCGTGCTGCTGGAGCATTTTGGGAATATTTGTTTTGCCTTTTACCACTCTCACACATTACGAGGTCACGGATATTCCTTCCCATCTTTGTACGATTTTTGTGCAAAAAATAGGCAATAAATAATGTCTGGCTGCTTAAAAGCAGGGTGGCATGGCTGGGGTGTGCTTTTTGTTTTGGAAATTGGCTTTTCCCTGCTTTTTCTGGTCCATGGTGGTGGTTCCAGTTATAGGATGGATGGATCTGGAGAGAAAACCACACCAGAGAGAGAAGACAAGGAATAAATCTGGAATAACTTCAGCACCAAGGAGCAGCTGTCAGAAATACTTGTCTTGCTGGCGTGGCTGCAGTTCCCTTCTTTGTTTTGGGAGACATCGGTGAGTTTAGAGGGAGCTCAGATGGTTTTTATGGTTTTGGGACACCTTCCATGATCCCAGGTTGCTCCACCCTTTCCTTGGACACTTCCGGGGATCCAGGAGCAGCCACGGCTTCTCTGGGAATTCCTCTGTGTCCTCCTCTGGAGCTGCTCCAGCAATTCCATGTCCTCCTTATTCTGGGAACACCAGAACCACGCTCAGTACAGGGATATATTTGTGATATTCTCCAAATTTATCCATTTTCTCCCCGAACTCCTGACATTCAAAAGAACGTCCGCAGAAATCACCGGCAGCTACGCGAGCTAAGCGCGGCGTGAAGAGCTTGCTGTTGTTTCTTTGGTTTGTTTTGGTGTTTTTTGTTGTTTTTTGTTTTTTTTTATCTTCAATAAACCACCTGCTGCTTTTACATGCCCTTCTCCTCGTGCTGAAGACACAGCAAGTTTTCCTTTCCGTGTCATTAGTGGTTTTATAGAGCTCGTCCTCCCGCTGTCTCTTTTACGAGGTGCAATAATCAAAACGTGCCATATTTATATTTTTATGGAGCAGCTATTTCTGTTTTTATGGAGTAGATGGATGAGATGCAGTGCTCCTAGGCTGAGTGACGAAACACCTCCAGAGCCCTTCAGTCGAGGGGATTATTCAGCATCTTCACAGGAGAACGTTAAATTCTCCTGTCGGATTTGGGAATCACTTCTTCCCAGTTTCTTTGTGATCTCCTATCAATTTGATGCAATTAATTGGACGTAGAACCAGCACGAAGTAGGATGCTCAACCCTTCGAATTTTCGTTCATTTTGGTTTATTTTTAGGACTTTACAAAGTCCTGGCGTGGTATTTTTATCAACACCTTTGCCGTTTTCTTCCCATTTCCCGATTTCGGCCGGGGTTCCCCCCCAGCTGCTCCCGTTGTTCCTATGGTTACCCCCCCTTTGTGGGGGGGACAAAAGTTGGCATCTCGGTCCTCCCGAGCCAAATTCTGCCCTTTGACTCCCTCCCCTTTTCACACCCCTCGCGGAGCTTGGCCTCCTGCTCCATCCCAGGCTTGTCAGCCGGGGGGTTCCCATGGAAACAGGGAAGGAAATTTGAAAAGAGAAGCACAAAGGGCTGCTTAATTTGAATTTGAACAAGGGGAGGAAGGCTCCTTGTAGTTCATCTTTGTGCGGTGGGGAAACCCTGAAATTTATCTCCTGAAAGTTGATTTCAATTTGTAGACTTGTTTATATTCCCTGTTTCTTGATTTGTAGGGCAGAAGTTGCCATGTCCGTGGCGCTGAGCGAGGAGAAACGTCTTTCTTTATAAATTCAGGGAGACAACTCCGGTCAGCCACTCGTTTCCTTCTCCCCCCTCACAGCTCCGAAGGCATCACTCGTGTTTTTAACATTTCCCCCTGAAAACTCACATTTTTATTAAGCATTACATATTTTCCGCTCCGTAAGGACTCAATCAGATTGTCAATTATCTGCATCCTGTCTTTGTGGGCGAGTGGGTGAATTGCGTGTCCTTGAGAATCAGCAGAGCCAGTGCTGAATCCCCGCTCCTGAGAATTCATTTTCCCTCCTTATTCCACATTTTAACCCTCACGGTGCAGGTGCAACACGGAGGTGTAACTGCAGAGAATAATGAGGTTATAAAGTTTGACCTTGGATTTTAGGTTTGCTGCTTGTTATCAATAATGAATTAAAAAAAAAAGGCAAGGAAACAAAAATTTTATCGTGGGATGGCGACATTTTATCTGCGTGTTTTGCAAATGTGTTAAATTATAAGGTTTGACATAAAAGCGTTAAAGGACAGGGAAGTCACTTTGCCTCCAGTTTTTTCTCCGTGGCTTTTCGAATGACAGATTATCCAATTCTTCCAGAAAAGGTCTTTTCCCTCACGTCCAAGAGAAAGGAGTTATTTGGGAGTCTGTCCTCCAAATCTTGTGGCTAGAACACCCACCCTGCAGAGCACTCAGACGTTTTCTTTCCTCTTGCTTTGCAAATCATTCCTCACAATAACCTTCACTGAGAGTGGCATCACAAGAAAGACAGCGCGGTTCTCCGGATTTTTTTCCCTTTTCCCCTGGCACCACGGGAGGCGGGCTGCTTTTGTCTGGGAATTGCAAACTTCCAGGCTTTTAAAACTTAGCCTTTGCCTCCCCTCCCACTTTGCAGTGGCTGCCTTGAAGATTCCAGGGTCACGGAGGGGACTCGGGAGAGCCGGAGCCGGGACGGGGAGGGATCTGCGGCTTTGGGATGTCCCGCGGTGGGAGCTGATCCGTCAGAAAGGAGCAGAGGGATGGATTAAAGGACAATTTTTTTTTTGATCTGTGGCTGTCAGTGCTCATCCGTGCGCTGGGAAGCAGTGGGAGCCGGGAGTGAGGGAAGAGCTGAGCTCGTTAAGGAATGCACGGACACTCCTCCCCACTCTGCTGCCCCATCCCGCTGCTTCCAGCTCTTTTGCCTTCCCTGCCCTTCAGCCCCACTCCTGCTCTTCCCTCAGCTGCGTTTTCCAGCCTTTTGGACACTTTCATAGACGCATAAAAGGGAGTTTGCAGTTACCCAGTGGAAAACACGCTCACCCCTCTTGCCTCTCCCATCCCCCTCAAGGAATTCAATGCAGCCTTTCCTCCTTTTGTAGTCTGATCCCACTGATTCCGTTCTGTGTTGATTTCCCCCCCTTCCAAACTCCTCTGCAGGGTATTCCATCCACATCCTGACGTTTTTAGGA
This sequence comes from Tichodroma muraria, assembly GCA_013390105.1. Classification (NCBI taxonomy): domain Eukaryota; kingdom Metazoa; phylum Chordata; class Aves; order Passeriformes; family Sittidae; genus Tichodroma; species Tichodroma muraria. The sequence continues at coordinate 19,115 of WAAG01090042.1, forward strand.
GTGTCATTTACTGTTCAAAAAGGTTTTGAAGGGGTTCTTCCACAGCATCCACAGATATTCACCTTTCTTTATTCCGTTTAAATGGGAAAGAATTTGGAATTTTTCTCTTCAGAGTAGCTGCATAATCTTTCTGTCTTCCATTGTTTCCCACACCTGTGTCCCCTCTCTCTTATTAATCCCATTATTGTCTGGCCTTGTCCTACTTGTGAGTGTTCCAGAGATTTTCCCCAAGACTTTCTGTGGTACAGAAGAGAGCTGGGAACAAACTCCTGGCCTCAACAGGGAGAAAATCCCAGACTTTTGAGGGCAAAATAGCCTTTAATGTAATTTGAGGGCAATAAAAAACCCTTTTAGGGTGCCACAGAAACAAATAAGTGGAGGCACTGCGGGAATTCCTGTCAAATATTTATCTGGTGAATTATTAACTGAAAAATCAAGTCAGGGGCTTGGGTTTGTCCTCAGTTTTGGTGAGGATTTTGGGATTGGTCGTTCGGGGGTGGATAACAGCTGTCTGGCCAGTGGAAAAGTGGGATACAATTGCAATTATTTTTAATTCTGTGCCCCCGTCCTCCCCTGTAGCGTTCAGCTGTGACCTCATTAACTCAGCACTGAATGGAAGGGAAAGTGTTGCCTGATGAATCTTAAATTTTAATTTACAGCTGCTGCTTTCACACATGTTTTCTAGAAATGGTTAGTGGTTTAAAAATGCTTAAAAGTTGAAGTCGCCCACTAATTATCTTAATTCCTCTATTTAGAAGCGTAAATTAATTTTCATTTAATCCGTTGGAGTAAATTGAGGTATTCTCAGTCTTAACTTTCCTGCATTATTGTCTGGTGAATAGAGAGGCCTGTTTGGTTGCTGTCTTGTAATTCCTTAATTAGGTAAGAGAAATTTATATTGTGATGGACAATTTCTTTGAAAAAATAAAAAAAAAAATCCCAATAAATTCAGTGTTTGCTCAGAGCCTACAGGCTCGCTGCAGAATTATAATCATGAAGGAAAAGTAAAATCTCTTTTCAAAGAGTGAAGTTTTCCCCCAAACCCACCTCAGTTCCTCATTTGTGTCCAGCTGTGCAGGTGGCACTCTGGAAGAATTCCATGGCTAATCTCAAAATGTGGGAAGTTGTTCCTGAGATTCACCTAAAGCTCATCCTGTATTTCTGTTGTTGGTTTTATTGACTTGCTCACAGTACAGGATGATTTTGTGTGGAGCCCCAGGGGACACAGAGAGAAACACTGTTGGTTTTTCACCCAGACTTTGAGGTAAATTTACAGGTTTTCCTGAGTAAAATCTGGATTATGTCATAATCTGGCCACATCTTCCCAATGAACGCATGGGAAGAGTGCTGAGTGCTGCAGCTTTACTTTTCTGGTGCTGGAAATTGGCTGAAAAAATCTCCAGACCCTGAAAAATCCTCACAAACAAAATAGTCTGGAGTTAAAAATTGTGAAATACTTGTTCTTGGGGAACGAGAGAGAAGAGAAGAGAAGAGAAGCAGCAAAAACTGTGGTGGAGTAAATACGGAATTAAATGGGAGGCGCTGCCGAGTTGGGATTTGGTGGTGGATCCTACTCCAGTAAATGCAGAGAAATGAGGAAGAAATTCCTCCCTCTGAGGGTGGGGAGGAGCTGGGGTGGAACTCCCAGAGAATTCTGGAATTCTCCAGAATTCCACCCCTGGAAGTGTCCAAGGCCAGGCTGGAGCAACCTGGGGTAGTGGGAGGTGTCAGGGTTGGAACTGGATGAGCTTTAAGGTCCCTTCCAACCCAAACCATTCCATGATTCTGTGATTCCATACTTTAGGGGACAGCAGGGCTGCGGAGTTTGTGGAGAACAGACCAGGAAAACCATCCTGAATTATTTATGCACATGGAGCAACCTGCTGATTTTTGAATTACTTCCACCAAAAGACAGCTCAGTGTCCTGGACTGGCAGTGCAGCCTGCCAACATGAGGGAAAAAGAATATAGTATCTTTATTAGAATTATTCTGAACAATACGTTTTCATTATTTCTCTGTGAAATACCCTTAATTCTGAGGCTCAAAGATGTAAATTTTCTCTCCCATCCAACGTGTGTGTGTGGTTTTGCTGGGATATAGATTTAACAGATGGTCTGCAGTGCTAGGTTGAGGCACAGCTGTTGAAATATCAGCATTCTCATTGCAGACACGTTTCGTTCGCTATCCAGGATAATTTTAATAACTTTAATCCGACAGATTATGTTCTTACTTCGGCTTGCATCCTGTTATTTATTGGATATTGTTGTAGTGGGTCAGGGCTGTGCTCTGCTCCTACCCAACACCACAGAAACTGTTTCTGGGGACTTTTCCATGGAGATACATCGTTTTATTCCCTGAGGACTTTCGGGGTAATTGTGCCAAATTAATTAATTAATTTGGGCAGTAATTGTGGGGCAGAAAACTTTGTGGCTATCGCAGGATCATTCCTTGAAGGATTTAGGTGAGATTTCTTTTCACAGGAGCAAAATTCACTCATTTGACCTCTTCCCAAGTTGCTGCTGGTCCTGATTGTAGGCAGGGAAGACAGGAGAGCTGTTGGATGGTGATTCCTTCTTGGAGAACAGTCTTCAACATTCCCAGCTGCCAAAATCCTGCTCTAACAGCCTCGTGCCTCTTCTCTGCCACAGCAAGAAGGGTTTGTTTGCTGTGCTGTGGGGCTGAGGCTCTGAAATTCACTTTAATTTACCTTAAACCCAGAGGAAGATGATAAATAAACTTCTGCCCCTTGTGAAAGTGTCTCAGGTGACAACTGGGATTTGCCCTCATTTTGTGACCATCTGATGACAACAGAGTTGACATTTAAGGCAGTCAGAACCCTGCAGGTCCCCCCTGGCTGGTCTGCCAAGAAGCACTTGGGCTTGAATGTCAAAATTCAGGAAGCAGGAGCCTTCCGCCATCCTCAACCCAGTGGAAAACACAGAGATTCAAGAGTCTGCACTGGCTTGTCACGTTAAACATCCTTGGACGTGCTGCTGCATCAGCTGGGTGAAAAACCACAGCGGAGTCACACGTGAAGTGAAGCAGCAGAAGTCATCGAGCCTTTGAGAATAAAAAGTAAATTCTCTTCAGTGGGAGTGTTGAGTGTTTCTTGGGTTTGGAAGTCCAGCTTGTCCGGTTGTATTCTGCAGGGTTTTAATGCTGTGTGTTACGTGGCCAGCGCTGCCGCCGTGCATTTTTAAAGCTGTAAATTTTCTGTATTTTCCGTCCCATTTGTGGTTTATAGAAATCCCCCCTTTTTTTTTTTAGTTTTATTTTATTTGAGCACTGAAGGACCTGACCTGGCTGAATTCCATCTTGTCAAATCCTCTAACAAATCCCACCAAACGCTTTTCCTCCTTTGCTCAGCAAGGGAAATTTTTGAGCAGTGAATTGCCACGCTCCTCTCTCCTGTTATTTTCCAAGGAGACCTTCCTGGAGCTGGCAGGAATTGTGTGACCCTGCCATGTGGATCAGGAAAGGGGAAGGAGAAGGAGAAGGAGAAGGAGAAGGAGAAGGAGAAGGAGAAGGAGAAGGAGAAGGAGGAGGAGAAGGAGAAGATTGTTGTTGCTCCATTTCTCATCCGGGTCTCCTTCCCCTCACAGTGACAACAGCACTGGAGCTTTTCCCAGCAGGCCTGGAAGCTGTGATCACACTCCCACTGGGAATGTCATCCTTGCAGGAGGTGGGAATGTGTCATTTCTGTGAAAAACAGGATTTTGACCAGATTTACAGCTCCTGCCCCGGAGTCTCTTCCTCGCCCAGGCAAAGTGTCTGTATTCAACAGTATCTAAAATACAGTCCAGGGGATGGTGGATTTATTTGTGGATTTATTTCCCTGATAATATCCCTCTGGAATTCTCCCAAGCCCATCGCAGCAGGCACGTGGAGAGGAACGAGGAAGCCCAAACCTTCTCAGCTGCCACCAACCCAACGCTCCCTGCAAATGGAAATGGTTACCAGGACCACCCATCTGCATCCCCCCCATTCCCAAACCACGAATCCCACATCCAGGAAAAGTGCAGGTTGACAGATGGATGCCGTCTTCCAGAGGAACTTTGGAATTTAAAATGCAGCAAGAGACGTCTTTAAAGAACAACAGCAGATGGCTTTGCTTTTTGGACCTATAGGCAGAGATTAATGTCATTCGCTGCCTTTTAACTCCTTCCATCTTTATCCTCCTTTCTTTTTCCTGCAGAAATTAACCTTGGCTGTCTGTCTGCTGACAGAAAGCTTGGGATGGCTTTTCATGATTGCTGCCCTCTCAGAGTAAGGCAGCTAAAACAACTGGCCTTGGGTTTTAAAGTGAATAGCAGGGTGAGTGCCTAGTTCAACCTATAGCATGGAAAAAATATCATTTAAACCCACAGTAATTACTTGTCCTTTTTTATTGTTGGAGTTTCTTAAATAACTGTTTAAATGCAGATATTTATTTTTAGTGCTAAGGTAAAAAAAATCTGGTTTTTTTTTTTTCCCTTCCCAGCCCCTAAAGCAGTGCAGTCAGTCTAATCCTCATTGCAATCAGGACTTTTTCCAGCTGCCATCAAATTATGAGATGTGGGACATTGAAAGGCTCTGGGGTTCATACAGATAATTGGGAATAGCTTTATTCCGTGCTGAAGGGCAAAAGCTCAGCAGGCAGCCAGAGCTGTGCCCCATTTGGCTTTTCACACGTGTAACACTGCGAGAAACCAGAAATAATTCCAAAAATAAAAGTACTCCTCGGTTTCTCAACAGGGAAGTAGGTGGTGAGGTAAGCTGGGATGTGCTCTGTGCCAGGAGTTCTCACTGGACGTGTCTTGGCACCGAGCACTCGGAGCAGGCTTGGGCAAAGTCACCTTTTGCCTTCAGAAAACAGAATAAAGGGTCTGCAGTGCCAGAGTCACATTAAGTTGGGTGAATTGGCTTGATTCCAGGAGAAACAAACTCACTCCTGCACACCTGGCTGCGTTCGTGGCCCTCGCTGCCACCTTTGATTTCATGGCATGATCCAGCCAAATTGGGCGGGAAAAAGTAGAAATGGCCCTGATTTTCTGCCAAGTTCGTGCCCCAAATCCCTGCCTTTTGCTCTGCTTTGCCTGTGTGAAAATTCCCTGATTTTCTGCCAAGTTCATGCCCCAAATCCCTGCTTTTTGCTCTGCTGTGCCTGTGTGAAAATTCCCTCATTTTCTGCCAAGTTCATGCCCCAAATCCCTGCTTTTTGCTCTGCTGTGCCTGTGTGAAAATTCCCTCATTTTCTGCCAAGTTCATGCCCCAAATCCCTGCTTTTTGCTCTGCTGTGCCTGTGTGAAAATTCCCTCATTTTCTGCCAAGTTCATGCCCCAGATCCCTGCTTTTTGCTGCGCCTGTGTGAACATTCCCTGATTTTCTTCAGGAAGCAGCAGCTGGGTTGAGGCAGGGCCCTGTTTTATTCCAGCAGCTCTTCAGCTCAGGTGTGAACGTGGAACAGACATCTCCAGGTGGAGTGTGAGCACCAGGAGCGTGGGGCTGCAGGGTCCAGTGAACCCAGAGAGCTTCACAGGAGTCTGGGGCCATGGAAAATAAATTTTCAGAGTCTCTAGGAAACCGATTCTGCTTGTAAGAGCAGGAGGCTGAAGGTGCTCAGCGGAAGCAGGAGCTGCCTGCAGAGTTAAATCCAAACCAGATCCAGTTCTCCAGGGGAGGCAGCCTGGAAGGAGTTGCCCTTTGAGACACAATTCCCGATTTTTTCCCTAATGAACAGCAAGCTCCATGAAAGGCCGGGAGATTCAGGACAAAGAGCAGCTCATGTGGCTGCTCCGAGCCGGGATGTGCCCCGAGGCAGCTGCTTCCACCCGGGAATTGCAACAGCAATTGAGAGTCATAGCATCACTCTCTTCCCAGGAGCCTGAGGGGAGAAAAGTTCCCTTGCTTCCCTCTCTGGGTTTATGAGGATGCTTCCTGTTTAGTTCTCTGATCAAAGAATAGAATGCATAAATAAACAGAATGGGGAAAGATCACCCAAGTAATTTGGTTTAAATCTTGCAAAGCCACTTCCCGAATAACAGCCAAATGTCTGTGTAAAATAAAATAATTTGGTTCATTATATCTCAGTGCTGTGAGGTCTGAAATTGCAACTCTGTTCCGCGGTGTGTTTATAATTCGAGTTTCTGCTCTTGCTTCCTAACCAAAAGTGAGGATTTGTTTGGAAAATTATTCGGAGTGGGAGAAAATCTACACATTCCATCTCTGCTTTGGCTTTCATCCCTTGGAGGATGAAAGTTGGGGCTGGAACGAGGTGATCTTTGAGGTCCCTTCACGCAACGCCTGAGCGGCAAAGCGAAGGACAAGAGGAGTTTATCTCTTCCTAAGCGTTGATCTCTTCCTTCTCTTGGATTCCCCAGGACTCGGCCCGAATCGCTGGAATCAGTTTGGCTGCCACGCCTCCTCTCGCCCTCATCCTCTTCCTTTTTCCTCCTGGAGCTGTTCACCAGGCGTTTTTCTGAAGCACGTCCCGTTTAACAGAGAGCCTTTTGTTCGGCTCGATGTCATAACTTGCACCGCATCCTTGGGCAAGAGCATGAAAAGACTCTTTTAATCTCCCTGTGTTTATTTTTAATAGGGAACAACATAATCAGTAGGTGGAGGTGACCTTTCATCTCAGGAGCTGCGAAGGGGGAAGACAATTTGGAGATAATTTTTGGGGCGCTTACAGAGGGAGCTGCCCACAGGCACAAATGCTGGCTCAGGGAGAGTGGGTCTCCTTTTCTGTGTTTTCAGGAGATGTTGTAGGGATTTTTCTGCTCCTGTTCTCCAGCTCGGCCTCTTCATGATTTTAAAGTTCACAGGATCCCAGGATCATTTAGGCTGGAAAAGATCTTCGGGATCATCGAGTCCAGCCTGTTGTTCATTGGACACCTCCAGAGATGGGGACCCCAAACCTCCCAGGGCAGCACATTCTGATGTTTAACAGCTTTTCCATGAGGAAATTCCCTCTGATGTCCAACCTGAAGCTCCCCTGGCACAGCTTGAGGCCGTTTCCTCCTGTCCTGCCCCTTCCCCTGGAGCTGTGTTTACAAGCCTTGAAATACTCTGAGGTCTCTTCCTAAACGGTTCAACCTCTGCAATTCCACCAGAACCAAACAGAGCTTTTAACAAAGGCAAAATAGCAGAAAAAGAGGAACTTCGGGAACATCTTTTCTAAGTGGGAGGCATATCAGATGGAAGTAGGGCAGGAGTTGTCAGGAGAATTTGATGTTTAGGTGTAGGTTTGTGAAAACTTGAAGTGGCAGAAGGCAAAGCTTTGGGATTGGGGCAGGCATGAAAACAGGAACTCTTTCTCGTAAAGTTGTCACTTAATTTTCTCATTTTCAAGGCTTTTTGAAAAGAATGGAAGTTAAACTCTTACCAGAATAAAAGTGGAGATCTTGTTCTATTTTCCCTTTCCATCAAGTAAAGACTTTTACCTCCAGCTTTTCCAGGCAGGTGTTGTAACTCCCTGGAATCAATTTCTTGGATCCGTGTGGTCAAACAATGGCTTTAACTCTGCTGTAATCAATAAATACTCACAAATAAGTATATAAATAAAAATAAATCTGACGTACGTGTCCAGCCAAGCAGGAGTTCCTTGAGTAACGTGAGCCTGTAAATGGAAAGATTTCCTAGCTGCTGCTGCCTTTTTCCTGGTTGAGAACTCCGGGGGCTCATCCTGCTCTTCCTGCAAGTTACTGACGAATTTCATGGGATGTTTGAGGAATTAAGGGAATTTAACCAACTTGGTAAATAGTAATGATGTTTTTAAAAAAACACATTAAAATGATAGCATGACTGTGTCTTGTATTCCCAAAATTAACCTTTTGCAGAGGGAAGGAGACTTCTGGGAAGGATTGGAAGAGTAAAGAAGTGATAAGGGAGAAGCGAAACTTTTCCTTATAATTCCCAGTATTTCTGGTCACAGAAAATGACCTACTTTTTCCTGTTAGATCAGTTCTGCTCTGTAGTTTGGAAAAAGAAAATGCTGAATTGGTCTAAAACACTTCTCAGGAAATTGCTGCTTGAGAATGTGATCTTTCTGCAGCTCCTCTTCAGCTGCACTTGTAACAAGATTTAGGATTTATATGTATTTATATATAGCAGGTTCATTTGTGCTTCAGCTATTGCACTGCAAATTCCAAGGATTAGAATTCCTGCTCCTTAATCCTGCTGGGCCGTGGAGACAACGCTGCCATCCAAATAATGGACTTTTCCTAAAAATCTCTGCAGAACAAAGCTATCTATGAAGCCACTGTCACCTTTTCCCCTTGAACTGTGATTTGAAATATAAATCAGGAGAAGAAGTGGCTCGTGGAGGTGTTTTTCCAGTCTGGGTTTGTTTTATTCCAGAATTGGAAGTCCTGAGGTATTCCAGTACTCTCTAATTCCACTCTCACGGGAATATCATTGATCTTACATTGATATCCATAAGAGATGGTTGAGCCTTTGGATGGTGGTAGGTGCCACAGAGATTTGGAACAAAACATTGATTAATTCTCGGAGAGTTTTAAGGACAAACCACAAAAACCAAGAGCGGAATGAACCCACACTGGACAATAATGTGGATTATCACCATGCACCAGCTTCCTCTGAGACATAAATCCCTGTCCTCTTTGTTTTTCCTTCTTTATCCTTCAGGAATACTCCAGACAAGCTGTATTTGCCTAACTCTGATAGATTTTCTGTCAGAGCTTCCAAGGAGTGTTGCTCTCATTGAGCAAACCTGTTATAAAGCACCACAGGAGCACGAGACACCGGTCATTTATTTATTTATTTATTTATTTTAAATTTTATTTTTTCAGGTTATGATTTCACGGTGCTTTCTGATGCTTAGGCAAGAAATGACATCTTGGCTGTGCCTCCACTGTGATTACAGCCCTGGAAGTTCTGTGGCTGTGCGGGAATTTAAATAACTGGGATAACGTCCGGGCTGGGAATGTTTTCCTTCCACGGATACACCTTCATGAGAGAACTGAAATCCACCCTCAGGGGAATTTATCCCTCTAATTCCCACTTACTTTAATGCAGATGGAGGGCATAAATATCCCTTGGGAATATTTTCACTGTCCCCATGGTCAGTGGGGAGTTCTGTCCTGATGATCATTTCTCCCACCAGCCAGAAGGTCGCGGTTACGGCTGCGATGAGACAAAAGCGAAANGAATGCTCCCGGGATTTCCGGCCCTTCCTGTGCGCCCTGTATGCCCCGGTGTGCATGGAGTACGGGCGGGTGACGCTGCCCTGCCGCCGCCTCTGCCAGCGCGCCCACAGCGAGTGCTCCAAGCTCATGGAGATGTTCGGGGTCTCCTGGCCCGAGGACATGGAGTGCACCAGGTGACAAAATCCTCCCCCTTTTCCTTTTTTTAATGCCAGGGTAGAATTTTACTCCCATCCAGGATGTTTCATGGCCCGTGAGAAGCAGGTGTTTTAAACGTTTTCCGTCGCGAGCGGCCGTGTTTTCCTTCCCATCTGCCAGCGGCCTTTCCTGAGGTGGGAAGTGAGTTCCTATTTCTGCCCAAGAGGTCAGCTGAAAATTGGCTGGGTTTGATGAGGGTGAAATCTCAAAGCTGTTTGCAGAGCGTGTACCCCTTGCTGAGCTGCAAACAGCTGCGTTCAGCTTCAAAAAAAACAAATAAATTTATGGAAAAACGATCCAATGGTGTTCCAAGCTGTTTGAGACAGAATATGCATGAAATTAAAAGCAGTATCTTCATGCTTTACTGTTTTTTGTAAGTGACTCCAACATTTAATGAAACTGGGGGTACAAACAGGAAGAAATAGTTTATAGTTGGATTGGAAAGAATGAAAAGCAATTTAAATTATTTTAAGTTAAATAAGTCAGAGGATGTTTCTAGGTTACTGGGATTGTTCCAATCTCTCCTTCAAAACTCCAGCAGTCCTCAGCCTCCAGTCAGAGCTTTATTTACACGATTATCTCCATCATAATTCTATTTATTAAAACTGGTGGCAGTGCTAGTTGGAATTTTGGTGTCACCACCTCGCTGCCCTGTCTGATGGCAGCGAGTGCAGTTGCTTAGGAAAGGCTTTAATATGTTTTTAAAATCCTGCTGCCGTGGGCTTGAATTCACAGATATTCTGGGATGGATTTTGCATCCTTACCTTCATTCTTAAAGCCCAAACGGGCTCCTCTTCTGTTTTATTTTTAAACTTATTTTATAGTTTCAACATTGCGCTGTGGGATGAGTTTGTGACTAAATAGTGCAGAATTTCATGGATTCCCCATGTTTTGGATTGTCTGGTTTTGCTCCAGTTGGTTTGCCCGAAGACACACCTAGAAATGAGGTTACCAGTCCTTGTAAACTGTGAGTACGTTTCTTGTAAACGCCTCTTTTCAGGTTCCCAGATTGCGACGAGCCCTATCCTCGCCTGGTTGACCTCAACTTGGCCGGCGAGCCCACGGAGGAGGCCCCGATGGCCGTCCAGAGGGATTACGGCTTCTGGTGTCCTCGGGAGCTGAAAATCGACCCGGACCTGGGTTACTCCTTCCTCAGGGTCCGGGACTGCTCCCCTCCTTGCCCCAACATGTACTTCCGCCGGGAGGAGCTCTCCTTCGCCCGCTACTTCATCGGCGTCATCTCCATCGTCTGCCTCTCGGCCACCTTGTTCACCTTCCTGACCTTCCTCATCGACGTCACGCGGTTCCGCTACCCGGAGAGGCCCATCATCTTCTACGCCGTCTGCTACATGATGGTGTCCCTCATCTTCTTCATCGGCTTCCTGCTGGAGGACCGGGTGGCCTGCAACGCCTCCAGCCCCTCCCAGTACAAGGCCTCCACGGTGACCCAGGGCTCCCACAACAAGGCCTGCACCATGCTCTTCATGGTGCTCTACTTCTTCACCATGGCCGGCAGCGTCTGGTGGGTCATCCTCACCATCACCTGGTTCCTGGCCGCCGTGCCCAAGTGGGGCAGCGAGGCCATCGAGAAGAAGGCCCTGCTCTTCCACGCCAGCGCCTGGGGCATCCCGGGCACCCTCACCATCATCCTCCTGGCCATGAACAAAATCGAGGGCGACAACATCAGCGGCGTGTGCTTCGTCGGCCTCTACGACGTGGACGCGCTGAGGTACTTCGTGCTGGCGCCGCTCTGCCTGTACGTGGTGGTGGGAGTCTCCCTCCTGCTGGCTGGAATCATCTCGCTCAACCGCGTCCGCATCGAGATCCCACTGGAGAAGGAGAACCAGGACAAGCTGGTGAAGTTCATGATCCGCATCGGCGTGTTCAGCGTGCTGTACCTCGTGCCCCTGCTGGTGGTGATCGGCTGCTACTTCTACGAGCAGGCGTACCGCGGCGTGTGGGAGACCACGTGGATCCAGGAGCGCTGCCGCGAGTACCACATCCCCTGTCCCTACCAGGTGAGCCTCAGCCAGCAGCCCCCCTTTCCTCCCACTGTCCCTTCTTGCGCGGGGCTTGGCTGCGAGACCTGAAACGTGTCCCGAGAACAAGGCGAATGTAGGAAATTTGGATTTGTTTTGGGGGCAAAATGGATTCTTTGTGCTCTACCTTTTTGTAAGGACGGTCTCCGGGAGGGAAGAAGGTGGATTGGTGGATTTGAAGCAGCGGGATCACTTGGAATTTGAGCCATGGGCTGATTCCAGAGACCTTTTGGGGCTCTTTCCACTCACAGCAGATGTTGAGAGTGGAGTTTTCCCTGCTTTGAGTGGGGTTGTGTTTGTCACAGGTAGAAGTGCGGGTCCTACAGAGATGTTCTGTCCTTGGAGATGGTGCTGAGAGATTTCCCTTCCCTCCGGGAACCTCCCCCANCAGCTGAGCCGGGTGGCAGGGGACAGTTACTCGTCCTTCCTCACTCAAATTGCTGCTGTTCCTATTAAAAAAAGCTGTTGCCATACTCAAATTATTGGGATAATGCCTTAGGCTGGGTGTTATTGGGAAATCAGAAGTTCCCATCAGCTGCTTGGTGATTTTTCCTGAAGTTTCTGGGCTGTGTGGCACCCACAGGGGACGTAAAGATGTTTTTATAAACCAACCTCAAGACCAGGGCTTGGTGAGTTTATTTTTGGTCGTTGGGAGTTTCGCTGGTGAGGAATTTTGGCGCTCAAGCTGAGTTGTCATCAGGCTGCTTTTTGCAGTTCTTGTTCACCTCTAGCAGTTTCGGGGCTTTGATGGCCTGGAGGTTTTGTGCTCGTTTTGTGCCGGGAACATCTGTACAAAATCCGACCCGAAGCGTCTTCTGAAGAAAACCAGAGCTTGCAGCTCATCAGCTTTGGGGTTTTTTTTCAAGAAACTGAGACTTATCTGCTCAGTTTAATTGAGTTATCACAGGGACAGAAGCCTCTAAGAGCCCTGAGATCAAACTCTCCACTGGGTTATTCAGATGCAGTCGAAAAGAAAGTATTTTAGGGATTAACTGCCTGCTTTTGGGCCAAAATGGCAGATTGTTTTTGGAATGACATTCCTTAGATATTTTCTGCAACTTATTTTAAAGGAACTTTATTTCCAGAGGGTTTTACAGCAAACCTCTATTTTACAGCTGCACGCAGAGGGATATTTAAAAATTAACATTTTGGCTCTGGAGCAGTTAAAACACCAGCTGAGTCATCAAAACTCACATTTTAATGCAATAAAATATCACTTAAAGGTTTAGTTTAGGCTTGATAATAATCCTTTTATTACCTTTTAACCCTTTCTGGGTTTGTTTTTTTTCCTCCGTCAGGTTTTATTAGGGTGGGACTCTTCCCTCCCATCCGATGTGGGAGCATTTTTATGGCAGGAAATCTCTGGCAGTGGGTGTGTGCATCTCCACTGGCTTGATTGAGTCTTCACTGCTGCAGGTTTTAATCTGTTCAAACTGGCTGATGCTTAAAAACAAAGAGAAAAAAAAAAAAAAAAAAAAGGAGGAACACGTGGCTTTCTCTTGATTAATTCCCAACACCCACTGTGTGCCAGTCTAAATTTAAGGATCTATAAAACCATGAGGCCTCTGGGGAGGCAAAATTTCGAGCAAAAACTTGTTTTAAACCTCGAAACCGAGGGCTGGAATAATGAAAACATGTAGGAAAATGCTCCTGAAATCCCTGGCAAACCGTTGCCATAATGGCCCAGCGGGAGTCAAAAGAACAATAATGGTTTCATTCACATCAAATTGGGTTGAAGGACCTGCAGACCCCAGGGAGTATTAGAGGGTTGTTGTTTTTTTTTTTTCTTTTAACCCGTCCATTTATATTTTTTTTCCCTCAAACTAAGCACTCTTCCCATATTAAACAATCCAGATTTGTAACTGAAACATATTCCCGAAGCTGTGGGGGAAAACGATTTTATCCTTAGCTCATGCTAGTGAAATATAACCTTAAATCAGGGGGAAACGCGGGGTTTTGTGGGGAATATCCCTCAGTGGTGAAATAAGAGCGTGTTTTTACGAAGCTTTAACGTTATTTAATTAAATTCCAACGTTTCTGAGAGCAGACCATCCTAAATGGAGAGCAGGAGTCGATTCCACGGTGGATAAAAGGGTTTTGTGCCAAGCTTCCGTGGGCTTTTTCCCAACCCCAGCAAATCCGAGGTTAAAAATCCATTGGGGCGTGACATCATCTTTGCCATCGGAGATGATGCCACAGAAACTCCTTCTGGATAATTCCCG
>WAAG01090042.1:34895-48393 GCA_013390105.1 Tichodroma muraria
TTTTTTTCCCTTTTTTTTTTTTTTTTTCCTTTCCACTCTGTTCCATTCCAAGTCGAGGCCTTGCTGCGGGATAAAGTTAAATGTGATTTTACTGGAGCTTCACCCTCTCACTCCCATCCCTGGCTGGTGTGGCCCAAAGGGAATAAAAGTGCACGCTTGCCAGTTTATTCCTGTTAATATTGAAATTTTAACACAAATTTTAATGCATTATCTGACAACGCTGGACTAAGGCGTTTTAGTATTAGGATTAAAATCCTAATATAGGATTAAAATCACCTGCTGGTAATTTTAGCTCAAGAATTCAGCAGTTTGCTCGTCTCCCATTTTCACAAATGCACTTTTGGAGCTGATAGTGGTTAATTTTTTATTTTACTGTGCATTTTCGAGATCCTTTTGGATGTGGCATCCCTGCCCGTGGCTCAGTTCGACCTGGAGTAGTGGGAGGTGCCCATGGAAAGGGATGAGTTTTAAGTAATTTCCAAACCAAATAATTCTGTGATTCTGTGTCCCAAAATTGACCTTGTGTGACGAAAATCTCTTCATTTCAGGCTCTTTGGGCTCACTGACATCCCCAAATTGCTTTGTTTTGCTGCCTTTTTTAAAGGCTGCCCACGCAACAGGAGCAGGGGCAACATTTCCAAGTTTCATTCCTCCTTGGCATGGGTTTATCCTTCCTTCTGCTGAATATCCTGGCTCCCCACGCTTATTTTAAATAAAATGGGGCTGAAACAAAAGAAACACCAAGAAAAGCTGGCAAGAGATAATCCTGGACACGCAGACCCCGTGGCTTTGCAGAGCTGCTCGAGCCGGGATGGAATTTCTCCATTTTTTGTGGAGAAAAATTCAATTTTTTCCCTATTTTTTCCACTCCTCGGGGGTGTTGCCACTGTGTTTTTTCACCCAGAGTGTCTCAGCTGTTTTGCCATCTGTGGGGCTGCAGGAGTGCTCGGGGCTGGCTGGAGGAAAGAGGCTTTGTCAGGGAATTCTCAGCACCATTCACGTGAAAGGGAATAAATAAATTTAGGGGTGCCTGTAAATCCGGAATTTTCCTCCGTTTTCTTTCTCCATTAGTTATTGCTTAGAATTCCTCTCAGGAGAGGTAATGGATTTGCTTAAATCTGCCCTGAGGAGTTGCTTCTTGTTGGATGCAATTATTCCATCTTAAAGGAAAAAAAAAAACAAACAAAGCAAAGGTGGAGATAAAACCAGATTTTCCATATTAATCACGAGAGACGGAGCAAATCTGAATGACGAGCTGGGTTTCGTTCAGAAACAAATGTAACTTAGCTCAGAACATTATTGATCACAGAACTGGCAGGGTTTCCTAGCTGATACCGGGAATTTCTCCTGGGTTAAGTGCTTAGGGGAAAAAAAAAAAAAAAAAATATTCAAGGAGCAGCCTTGAATTCTGGTTATTGAGGAAGATCTTCTCCCACTGACTCTTTAATTGTGATTAAACCAGCAACAAAAGCTGAGTGAAGTCACTCTTTGCCCTCAGAACTGGATGTTGCAGCAGCTGTGGTGGGAAACCCACCACCCAAAACCATATTTGTCTTTTTGTTTTAATAAATTAAAGGAGATTGCTTAGGATTTGCGTCCAGAAATGTGTTTTTCCTTGCGGTTCGTTTATTTATTTTTGTCTTTTTAACAGTGCTTCTGAAGTCACTTTATATTATCTGAATTGTTTTAAAATACCCGTGATGCTCAAAAATGAGCAAGACTGGGGTCTGTTTCTGATTTGCACCGTTTTGATACTGATGAGTATCAAAAACTGGTAAGAAATGTCAAAACTGATAAGAAATATCCACACTGATGAGCTGTGTCCAGATCAGGGTAATGCTTTGGCCAACTTATGTTACTCCTTGTGTTTAAATTTTGGGAATTGTCTTATTTTGCATTATTTTATAGGTTTGCATTATTTTACATGTTTAACAACCCGACTTTAATTTATGAAAACACTTCAATTTCTCCTCCTGAAGCAGTTTTTCAGAGGGAACTGAGAGGAGTTTCAAGTAGAAATAAGTAATTAATAACTCTGGTTATTATATTTGAACATATCAGTGCAGTAATACGCTGTAAAATTTTCTCAGTTCATGGAATAACCCTAACACCGAATCATTTTTCAAGGACTCAGGGATGTGTTTTTTCAGCACTTACACAGTTAAAATTCTTGGAAAAAATGGATTTTAGACGGGTTTGGCGTGGTGAGGTGAATCTGGGCTATCACTTAGCTTCCGGGGTGGATTTTTCCCCCAGAACAGCTATCCCCCAAGAAGATGGTAATTTTATAAACTTTCGTCTTATTTATTTATTTTTAGCTTGGCTTAGCTTTGAGCCTGTTACCGGCCCAAGTCTTGCAGGGTAGCCAGAACGGTGCCGTGGTTCCACAAAAGCAAAACAAGCAAGATTTCGATAATAATTTAACTTTACAGTGACAAATCCTACCACATTTGACTGGAAAACAAATTGTGAGTGTAATCCTGAATCTCGGAGCAATGACAGCGATGGAAACACTTCCGAAAGCAAGGCCGCTCGATCACATTCCCTTCGGTCTTTCCCCTCGCTTTTCCCATTTTCAGCGAAAGGATGGGTTAATTTGGATTTCATTGCTTTTTACCCCGAGGGGAATATCAAAGGATGGGCGTTCTTGCCCCAGAGGAGGGGGGACAGGTGCCGCGTTTGGGTTTTTCCCCCCAGACGCGCCGCGTGCTCATCAATTTGTGGTTTCGCACGTTTCAGTGGGAAAAGAGGCCGCCGGTCTCAGCCGGGAAAAAGCAGCTGTGATTGATCGTTCGGGGGCAGGAGGGGAAAATATTCGGGAATTAGTTACATAAGCATTGAAATGAGCAGCGTGCCCACAGAGCAGCGTTGGTTTTCCCTGGAGGAACGTGGAAATCGGGTGTTTTTAACCTCCTTTCCGAGCACCCGCCCACCGCGCGTTTCCTGAGGGAAGCGACGCCTCCGAACCAGTGCATTTCCTGAGGGTTCTTGGATTCGCCGAGGGAAAAACTCTCTTCTGTTGGATGCTCTGCACCAGCCCAGCAGATGGGAGGGGGAAAAGCGGGCTGCAGAAATGCCTTTATTTCATCTGTGATCCTTGCATCTGACAGAACTTGCTGGGCGAGGCCTCGGTGCTCGTGGGATGTGTCTGAGCAGCTCCGAGCGCGGCGCAGGGCCCGCAGCCCAAATCCTGCTTCTCCCTGCCTGTTTTCCTTGTCAGCTGGATGGCTCTGAGAGCCTGGATCCACAGGGAAGTCCTTCCCTGGGATGGAATTCCCAGAGAATTTGTGGCCGCCCCATCCCTAGAAGTGTCCAAGGCCGGGTTGGAGCAGCCTGGGATAGCGGGAGGTGTCGGGGTTGGAACTGGGAGAGCTTTCAGGTCCTTTTCAACCCAAACCATTCTGAAACTCCATGAAATCGCCACGTTCTCGTGTTCCTGGAGTGCACAAACCCCTCTTTCATCCCCGGGAATGCCATCAGGTCTGAAGGAAAACGGAGAATTCTCTTCCCTCTGGGAGAAGTTCTCCTCTCTGAGGACACGGCCCCAGAGCCTCCCTTCATCCCTGACACTCTGCCCTCAGGGAAAAGCAGCCCCCGGTGTTCAGAACAAGCAGGTTTTTATCTAAAAAGAAGGACATTATCCCATTTATTAAGGCCCAGGGGAGATCTGTCTCTGGATTTGAGCTTTCCAGTGCGAAGGGGGGAGTTTTGAGAGCCTTTGGTGCAGGATTATGAGGGGAACGTTGAGTTTCAGAGACATTCAAGAAGGGTCTGGCCACGGTGACAAATGGGAAGCAGAAGAAATGACGGAATTAAATTCCTTAGTAGATGTTCCCAGTTATTGTTCCAGCTGCTAACAGGAATGTAGATGCTGAAGTTGGGTTCAGGAGGGGATTTTTCCCCCTCAGTGGCTGCATCAGCAGTGGAATTCACTCTCTGATATCGAGGGATCACCTCGTTCTGATGGCATTCCCACACCCCCGTGTCTCACAAAAGAAACACTAATTGTTGGTTCATAGCTGAAACGCTGCTCAGGCTCTATTTTTAGGGCAGGCTGGGAATTTTATTGGTGTTTCACAACTGGGAGTTGTTGCAGAGCAGAACTGAAGGGTGAAGTCAGTCTCCTGCAGGGCTGATTTCGGGGGAATTGCTGTCCTGTGGGACCTGTGGTTAAAGCTGAAGTCCCAGCCTGGGCTGCTAAATTTGATTTTAGGATCAAATCCCCTCTCAGACCCCTCCTCTGAAAGCAGAGTATCTAAAACTCCTTTGGTCAGTAAATCATTGGCGGGGAGATGAGGAAATCCCACATTTCTACAGGATAACAGAGGGATGTGGCACTTTCCCTGATAAAAATTAATGGTAGCCCATCAATAAAATGCTGCAACCCAAAAAACGTAGCAATGCCTTCAGCACACCTTGCTAAAATACCCTTGAATCTTTAATTGTAGCTTCAATACCATGCATTTCTCAAGCAAGAACAGGCTGAATTTCTTACTCAAGTGGTTTGGGTTGGAAGGGACCTGAAGGATCACCTCGTTCCCGGGATGTCTGTGCTGCTGAGAAGGCGCTTTTTGGACAATATTGGATCCATTTCTCCTGAGTGAATTCCAACCTGGAAACTGCCAGCAGAGCTTTGCTTGCATCCCGCTTCTACAGAAGAAGAGGAAGTTCTGCACGGAGAGCTCACATCGGTGATTTTTTTTCCCCTCCCGTGGCAGGGGGTTGGAATGAGATGAGCTTCAAGGGCCCTTCCAACCCAACCCATTCTGAGAGTGCTGTAAATTCTACAATTTCTGCTCCTCGTTGTTGCAGTATCTGTTACAGGGCATTGTGTGGAGCTCAGCACAAGGCAGCAGCTCCGAAGGGTTCTGTAGGAAAGCAAGAGATGAAAATGTGTTTTAAATTCTCCTGAACTTCATCTCAGTTCCTTTTCCTCCTCGCAGTAGTTCAGCTTTCGAGGAGCTTTCTTAAAAAATCCAACAGTTTATTCAGGTATAAATATAAATAGAGTCAGGCAGTGCTCAAAAAAAATTGCTTTTAAACCCAGAGGTATTTCCTTATAACCTGAATTTTCAAAAGCATGGACGGAAAGTGCATCAGGTGACTTTGTTCCACAAATTCATCCATCTCCAGAGTGTCCCATTTATCGATTACTCCCTGCGTCATCTCCTCTCTCAGGGATCCTGGCCAATTTTCACTTTCCAAAAGTGGTTCTGATGCCCCTTCAAGGTTACATTCCCTGTCGGGGAGAATTTATTGTAAATAAGGACCCAGAGCAGATCGTGATCACGGGTGCTTTTGGAAAATATTTTGCGTTTTGGCTGAGGAGGTGGCGTGTGGAGTTTCAATATTCCAGATGAGTTCATCTTTTCATGTGTGGTGAATAAATCTAACCCCGTAAGTCTGCACTCTTAAAAGTTGTATTTTTGACTCTTCCCAAATAGCTGGGCAGTAGAAAAGTCTTGAGTTTTGATGATGAACACGAGTGAGTTTTTGCCTAATTCTGCTGTTTTTAAAACTGGTCTCTGTGCCTGTGTTCTGGGATTGGGGGTGCCCCACTGCCTTTGGGCTCAAACACCTGGTTTTTAGCCCAGTATGCCTGGAAGAGTAATTTCAAGTTTCATTTTTCCTGCGTTAATTATTATAAATGTTGTTAATTATTATAAATACCTCGTATCTGCAGATTAATATTGTTTCAAACAGGTGCAGTCACTTAGTATTAATGTGAGTTTAATGGGTGTTACTCCCTGAATTGGCTGCTTTGAGGCTTAATTTGGAGAAAAGTGTGTAATGATGTTTAATAACTCGCTTTGCCAAAGAGCAGGACGTGCTTCCTTTCACCTGAAAGATTTGTTGAATGCATTTATTTAAATTTTTTCACTTGGAATTATTTGTAGCACTCAGCACGAACATGTTGAGCCAGGAGTTTTGCTGTTGAGTGATTTACTGTAATATCTTGGTGGAATTAATACAGTGAGCAGCTGAGGGCTTCAGCACTAGAACTGGTGGTTTATTCTTGATGAGAAATTCAAAATTCAATTCCCTTCAGGCCAGAAGTTCTGCTAGGGGAGACTTGGCCCCGTGGACAGACATTAAATGTAAATATAAATAATTAACTATAAAAATGCACCTGAGTGTCACCTTCATTAAGAAATGATGAATTTCACCACTCATTCCACTTAGTGCCAGACGAGCTCGTGATGAAATAATAGGGTGGATTTTTGAGAGCTTTGTTTTGCTGGGTGATTTTTTATTGGGTAATGGTTAATATTGTTGATTCCTGTGTGGAATCTCACAGGCTGGCTACAAAACCATTTCAGGGCTGTTCTGTTAAATGGTGGAGGAAAGGTCCAGTGGTGTCCAAGACCCTTCAGCATCCGCGGTTTTCCTGGGGCAGAGGTGGGTGCAGAACTCCTAAGGAACATCTCCCAATTATTCTCATTACCTTTCTGCACTTTTATTTTCCATCTCCAGTGGTGGCAGGACTGAAAATGTGCAATAATGCAGAATATTAAACCAGGGATTGCTGGATTTGCTGGATCAAACCAGTGGAAGCTGTGTGGCCCCTCAGCATTAATTGGAATATGCTTGGAATATGCTTGGAATATCACGGGGCGGGAGCCCGTTTCTGGCAAATCCCCCTGACACAGGGCATGATCTGACTCTGAATTTCCAATCTGGGGGAAAAACTGCTCCTGGATGTTGTTCTGGGAGGTTGTACCCGTGTTTTTACATCAATACAGGCTCGTAGGATCAGGGGGCAGCTCTGATTGTCTCTGTCACAGTCTGGTGACACTCACAACGTGCCTGTCCCCACAATTCCTATTTGAAGCCGTTCCAAAATCCTGCTCTCCTGAGGATGGAATTCCTTCATGGCCGGTGCAGTATTCCTTTCCTATTGCTCAGATTAAACACTTTTAAGTGGTTTTTTCCCCCCCCCACATTTCAGTGTCGAGCCATTCTTTTTCTCACACCTTGGAGCCCCTCTAGGCCAGAGCAGCTTCTTCCAAGGGGGGCTGGTTGTTCCCTGTGAATTCCCAGAGTGTTCCAGCCTCACCCTCACCTCACAGAGCACCAGCCCCTGTCTCAGACAGCTCCTGGGATGTTTCCTTGTGCTCTGAGCAGGCTGGTCGGTCACCTCCTTGGGCGTGGTGCTTCTTCCAGCACTGTCACCACCTGTCCCAAAGCCCCTGCTGCAGGTGACTCCCTGGTGGAAGGATTTCGTGGGCATCTCCCCACAATTAACCCTTGCTGCCACGCCAATCCTCGAGCCACCTGCAGGCCTTTCTTACCTCATTTATTTCAATAGATTATATTTTATTTCACCGAGTTTATTTCTGTTGGGATCAGGATAAATCTGCTGTTTGTCCTCCGTGTTCTTCTCTTGTCCTCAGCCCTCGTCCCCTGAGAAAATAAAAATTTTCAAGGTGGTAGAAAATTTCGAGGGGTTTGGAAATCTCCCTCAGCTGTGACAAAAAAGCAGGGAACCTCTTTTTAAAGGCCAGGTTATTTAAGTGGCCAGTGGGTATTTGAGATCGTGGAGTCACAGAGTGGTTTGGGAAGGGACCAAACCTCTTCCAGTTCCATTCCCGACACCTCCCACTATCCCAGGCTGCTCAAAGCCCTGTCCAGTCTGGCCTTGGACACTCCCAGGGATCCAGAGGCAGCCACAGCTTCTCTGGGAATTCTATTCCAGGGCCTCATAGGGGACAATTCCTTCCCAATATCCCATCTATCCCTGCCCTCTGGCAGTGGGAAGCCATTCCCTGTGTCCTGTCCCTCCAGCCCTTGTCCCAAGTTCCTCTCCAGCTCTCCTGGAGCCCCTTTAGGCTCTGGAAAAGGCTTTGAGGTCTCCTGGATCCTTCTCCAGGTGAACATTCCCAGTTCTCCCAGCTGCTGGAGTTGTTGGAATTCCACAGTCCCAGTGCAAGTGCTGGCACCACACAAATGCTCACAGAGGAGCATCAAACCACGAGTTTGAGTTTGTTCCTTCCCTCCACAGCTTGGTGGCCTCTCTCAGGCTTGCTCTGGAAGTTCTCTCTCCTTGAAGTCGAGGTTTTGAGCCGGGTTATCAATCCCAGAAAGCCCCGGGGTGTTGGTTTTGCAGCTACCCTACGGAACCTTCCTGGAAAGAAAATCCTTCCTCTCCTTTTCCAAACAAACCCTTTGTGTATAAAAACGTTTGGACAAACAGGTCTTGTGAGCGTTTTCAAGTTCAGCTGGTCTCCCTGGAGAGAGAAAGTTTTGCTGGGTTGGTAAGAACCCGGCACTTGCACCTGGGCCAGAGCCTTGAATTCCCGAGGGAGTGAGACAGGGAAACCCTCCAAGGAACAAAGGATCAGTGTCCACCATCCATGAAGCTTCCACTGGCGTTTTTCCCAAGAGCAGCCACACGCACCTGGTCCTTATATAGGTTAATCCCATCAAAGGAACGACTCTTTCTGATTTGCAGACTAGAAAATATTTCACGACTATTCAGGGCCCGGACAAAAGGCCGGGAATACAAATAAAGGCCAGGACCTCGCAGCAGTTGAGCCTTTTGTCAGAGCCAGCACCGGGCCCTGCAGTGCTCTCGGTCATGCTCCGTGGAGCCAGGGAACAAAGGAATCCTGACCATCTTTGCTTTGGCTCGAGGCAGGGAGGAGGGATGATTTAAATGTGCTCATGAACGAGTGGTGAGCCAGGATGGGTCGTAGAATCTTCCTTTTCTCTCTTTTTCTCTCTCCAGGTCACTCAGATGAGCCGCCCAGACCTGATTTTGTTCCTCATGAAGTACCTGATGGCCTTGGTGGTTGGGATCCCCTCGGTGTTCTGGGTTGGAAGCAAGAAGACCTGTTTTGAGTGGGCCAGCTTCTTCCACGGGCGCAGGAAAAAAGAGTGAGTACGGATATTTCCCAGATAAACCCTTCCTTGCTGTCCTGGGAGAGAGTTCAGGCTGGTTTTTCACGGAAGCAAAGGCAGGAACGTATGGAAAAGTCACTATTCAGAATGCAGCAAGGAAGGGCAAGACAGGCAACAGCTCAAAAAATTCCTTATTTCTCCCTAGTTATTCTTTGTTCCCAGAATCAAATCTACATTTGTCCGTCTTCAGAATGTTTTTAACAAGAATTAAGTGTCAAATAAACACTGCAAGTACTCGGCCTCTTACTGAGAGGTAGAATGGAAACTTTTTATTTATCAATGTGCATCTAGCCAACTGAACCAGAGCTGTAGAAATTAAAGAATTAAAGCAGGTTCTTCTCACCGTGGCTGCAGTTGAAAGCATTTGTCTCTGCTTTCAGTCTTCCTTACGCATTGGTGCTGAGGAGCAGTTTGATAAAGTGACAACAAGGATTTCTTGGAGCTTCTGTAAGGTTGAAATTAATTGGGGATTAGGGTTGCCATCGATTTAGAGACATCTGTGTGACTGTGTGGTAGCCACGGGTAGGTACTTTCCTAATAAATATTGTCCTTCAAGATGTTTTAAAACAGATCCACAAAGACAGAGGCCTTTGGGTGACTCCTCCATGACTTTTAGTCCATCCTTCAAGGCCGAGATAACCGGATAGGCAGGCAGCTTCAAAATCTGGCAAACGGGGACATTATGATGTAAATAACGCTCTCCTTCGCCAGGCTGAGCTACTTGTTCTGTTTGTAAAGCAGTCACAGTGCTGCGACCGCTTCTAAACCGCAGTAATTAACGTTAATTGCTCCAACTGCTCAGAGTTGTCAACGAGAGCCGCCAAGTGCTGCAAGAGCCGGACTTCGCCCAGTCCCTCCTGAGGGACCCCAACACCCCCATCATCCGAAAGTCCAGGGGCACTTCCACGCAGGGCACCTCCACCCACGCCTCGTCCACCCAGCTGGCCGTGATGGATGAGCAGAGGAGCAAGGCCGGCAGCGTCCACAGCAAAGTGAGCAGCTACCACGGCAGCCTGCACCGCTCGCGGGACGGACGGTACGAGCGCCCGCGAGAAACCGGGGGGTTACGCTTGGCTTGGGCGGGAAGGGACCTTGAAGATCGTCTCGTTCCACCCCCCTGGCACACCTCCCACTATCCCAGGTTGATCCAAGCCCCGTCCAAGCTGTCCTCAAACAATTCCAGGTGTGGGGAGTCCACAGCCTCTCTGGGCGAATCTTGTGCAGAAGATCGGACGGGCCCTTTCCAGCCAGACGTGTGGCCGTAATTCTGCTGAAACTGGATGTTCTGGTGCATCTCCTCTCCCTGTTAGTGTCTGGACTGGAAAGAGGAAAAATGCCACGATATTTTCAGAGTCTGTGCTGGTCTTGGCGAATGAATTACACGGCACGGCTGCGTCCAGCGCTGGTTTTCCTGCACAGGAGCGATCTGTGTTCCACCATGTGGGAAAACAGACCTGCCCCGAGGTCAGCTCAGCAGTTTCCTGGCTGCTTTTGTCCGTGTGCCAGTCCTTCTGTTTCTGTCAATACTCCTGGCCCTGCCGAAGTAAATAAACAAGGGCACAAGCTCCCCGCTCTGAGTTGAGGTGGAGCTAAGGTTTACGGCGCGTAATTAGCCATGGAGCGTTTCACTCCCCTCATTATCAGTACCAGCCAGCGCTGGAGTAAGAACCCAGCGAGACCCATAGTGTGAGGAGCTGAAACGCTTTGCCCGGGGCTGGAGGAGCCTGAGCTGAGCAGGGAACGCCTCTCCTCTCGAGAGCTCTGTTGGCACTCTTCCGGCGGCGCGGTGATAACCGCCCTGTGTCTCCCTACCATTAGGTACACTCCCTGCAGCTACAGGGGCGTGGAGGAACGACTACCTCACGGCAGCATGTCGCGGCTGACCGACCACTCCAGGCACAGCAGCTCGCACCGGCTCAACGAGCAGTCACGGCACAGCAGCGTCAGGGACCTCAGCGGCAACCCGGTGACACACATCACGCACGGCACCAGCATGAACCGCGTCATCGAGGAGGACGGCACCAGCGCCTGACCGGGAGGGAGGGCTTGGAGTGCTGGCAGGGCCCGCGGTGCCCTCCCCGGCCGGGGGGCACGCTCGGTGTTAGCCTCAGCCTCCCGTCGGCCGCGGGCTCTGGGCGGCGGGGAGCCGGGGCCGGCTTCTCTGCGCGGGGCCGACGCTGTGGGACGTGCCTCGGAGCTGTCTTGAGTCGCTGAGTAAAAAGCTGGTTGTCTCCGCTGAACCTCTCTGTAGGTAATTATTTATTTGATAACTGTTCCTCATCGGGCGCAACCGCTGAATTTCTTAACTCTCTGTGGAAAGCAATCCCGCCCCCCTTTCCTTCTCTCTCCCTCCCTTCTGTCCCCTCCTCCCGCGGGCCCCGCCGCCGGCCCCGA
Source organism: Tichodroma muraria (assembly GCA_013390105.1). Lineage (NCBI taxonomy): Eukaryota > Metazoa > Chordata > Aves > Passeriformes > Sittidae > Tichodroma > Tichodroma muraria. The sequence continues at coordinate 46,191 of WAAG01090042.1, forward strand.
AATCTCGGCGTGGGGTCGTGCCGGGGGCTGTTCTGATGAGGCTGGGGGGAATTCTTGGTGGCTGAAGGAATCCCTCCGTGCACTTCCCTCCCTCCCTCGAGGGGACACGTCCAGCGCTGCCTGAGGGACGTCTGTGCGAGCTGGCAGCGTTTGGTCACGCTGGAAATGCCACAGGAATGAGCATTTTGGAGATGGAAACTCCTCTGAGGATCACCAGCTCTTCCCGGAGCTGTCCAGGCTCAGATGTCCACAGGGAAGAGAGAGGCAGGGAAGAGCGATTTTTTTATACCTTGTACCGTCCTTGCTTTTTTTACAAAAGACTATTTAAATTTTCTACTCGTTTACGATTTCTGTAGGAAGAGATGGGTTTTAAAAGCAGTTATCTAGATAATATTCAGCCATTTATTTTTTAGAGTCATGTACAAAAGCTGAGATTGCCTGTTCCTGATCTATTTAAAGAAAAAAAAAAAAAATTCTCACAGAAAAGCTGAATTTGTCACCCAAGCAGGAATGTACAGCCCGTTCTTACAGCCAGAGCTGAGCCCGTTTAGAAAGCCCAGCACCTGGGTGAAGAAAGGCTGGGGCCAGAAGGACCAGAGGAGTTTATCCAAGGATGCCCCACCTTCCTTGTGATGTCATGGCTGGTCTGGGGAGGACCCTCTGTGCTGAGCGAGAATTCCGAGACGGGTGGCAGAAACTGAGGCAGGAGCTGCCCCCAGATGGGGGAAAAGGAGGATGTGGCAGCTGGAAGCCCACGGCATTCCTGGGGGAGGAGACAGGATCCGCAGTTCAGGGATCTTGGTCATGGACCCACCTCTGCTGTGGTTGTTTTCATCCCCTACTGCAGATTCACGGTAGAGCATTCCCAGTCTGGGCTTTTTCTGTCTGGGAAGGATCCATTGGGATACACTGGAGGCAGAACTCGAGGACGGTGCTGGAGATGTTCTGGGGCGTCTTCTGCAGAGATTCACTGAGCACGAGGAAACGCTGCTGGTGTGCACACCCACCTCAGTAATTCCTGCAGGTCGCTGCTGGGAAATGCATCCTTATTTTTTTTGCAGTGTCCTTCCATAATTCCCTCCCTGACCTGCTGGAGGCACGTTGGGAAGCCTTTGTGCACCAAGCCCGAGGGCAGGGCCCGGGCAGGAGCTGCTGCACCGTTAACTCATTTTAATTGCAGCTGATGACACAACAGCAAAGCTCATAACGGGTGTGGAATCAAAGGCTGCCCCGGGAGTCACCACGGATCCCAGATTTATCCCAGGCTGTCTTTCGTGCTTCCAACGGGTGTGGGGGAGAAGACAAACGGAGCCCAGCGTGGAATAGCCCTGTCCTGGGATAGCCCTGTCCCGGGATAGCCCTGTCCTGGGATAGCCCTGTCCCGGGATAGCCCTGTCCTAGGGATAACCCTGTCCCGGGATAGCCCTGTCCTAGGGATAACCCTGTCCCGGGATAGCCCTGTCCCAGGATAGCCCTGTCCAGAGATAGCCCTGTCCCAGGATAGCCCTGTCCTCCCAGGATAGCCCTGTCCCGGGATAGCCCTGTCCTGGGATAGCCCTGTCCTGGGATAGCCCTGTCCTAGGGATAACCCTGTCCCGGGATAGCCCTGTCCTAGGGATAACCCTGTCCCGGGATAGCCCTGTCCCAGGATAGCCCTGTCCAGAGATAGCCCTGTCCCAGGATAGCCCTGTCCTCCCAGGATAGCCCTGTCCCGGGATAGCCCTGTCCTGGGATAGCCCTGTCCTGGGATAGCCCTGTCCTAGGGATAACCCTGTCCCGGGATAGCCCTGTCCTAGGGATAACCCTGTCCCGGGATAGCCCTGTCCCAGGATAGCCCTGTCCAGAGATAGCCCTGTCCCAGGATAGCCCTGTCCTCCCAGGATAGCCCTGTCCCGGGATAGCCCTGTCCTGGGATAGCCCTGTCCTGGGATAGCCCTGTCCTAGGGATAACCCTGTCCCGGGATAGCCCTGTCCTAGGGATAACCCTGTCCCGGGATAGCCCTGTCCCAGGATAGCCCTGTCCAGAGATAGCCCTGTCCCAGGATAGCCCTGTCCTCCCAGGATAGCCCTGTCCCGGGATAGCCCTGTCCTGGGATAGCCCTGTCCTGGGATAGCCCTGTCCTAGGGATAACCCTGTCCCGGGATAGCCCTGTCCCAGGATAGCCCTGTCCAGAGATAGCCCTGTCCCAGGATAGCCCTGTCC
>WAAG01090042.1:48626-61152 GCA_013390105.1 Tichodroma muraria
AACCCTGTCCCGGGATAACCCTGTCCCGGGATAGCCCTGTCCTAGCGATAGCCCTGTCCCGGGATAGCCCTGTCCCAGGATAGCCCTGTCCTAGGGATAGCCCTGTCCCGGGAATAGCCCTGTCCCGGGATAGCCCTGTCCTGGGAATAGCCCTGTCCCAGGGATAACCCTGTCCCAGGATAACCCTGTCCCAGGATAACCCTGTCCCGGGATAGCCCTGTCCCGGGATAGCCCTGTCCCGGGATAACTCCACACCCAAAGCACGTGGCTGTGGAAAATCCCGTGACCTGGAGGAGCTGCAGCTCCCCGGAGGCCGCAGGGCGCAGCCTCTGCTGCTTTCCCGTTCAGCTGCTCCGGTGGAAGGCCGCGTCTGCGGGAGCCGAGCTTTCCTCAACGCTGCAGCTGAACTAGATAAGCTCAAGGGTTTTACCTTGATCCTCTTGGCTCAATTCCCAGTACTTTTTGTTTATTTTTTCGTAAATTGCAGCAATGCTTTGACTCGTTTAGAGGCAGGGAGAGGAATGCTGATGGAGCTTGGAGAAGGATCCTGCTGGAAATGTTGTTAATGAGTGAGGCTCAGTCCCCATACTGCTTCCAGATGGGAATATCTAAGTTGTTCCTTGCTCATGGATCCTAAAGGAACAGGCTCCTGTCACCCTAGAGAGGTGATTAAACCTCAAACTGGAGTTCTGGCTGGGTTTTTTGCCTCCCTGCCCCCTCCTTTCGACCTCCAACACCTGAGCCAGCGCGCCGTGCTGTCTTGGCAGAGCATTCCTCCCGGGAAGAGCATTCCTCACCCATGGAAGAAAGCCCCAGCTCTGCTGCAGTTCCCCAGCTGGGCTCCACAGAGCTTTAGCTCCCAAGTTCATCGTGGCCAGGGGCTCCGAAGTGCATCCCAGTTTGAATGTGGCCCCAGCAGCATCTCAGGCAGGAGCACCAGGAGTGGTTTTGGGTGCTTTCCTGGTGAGAGCTCCAGCCCTGGTGCCTGGTTTGTGGGGTTGGTGCCAAGCTTTAAATTCCCCCCGAGCTGAAACCCCGGCCAGGAGGGCGTTTCTGCCGTCGCTGAAGTTCCTTGTGGAGTCCCTGCAGCCACCAAAAGCCGGATCCTCTCTCCCAGGAAGCAGGCAGGGAAGCTGGACAGTGCCTGGCTCCTCCAGCTCGTCCCAAACTTCATCCCTGCCCCTCCCACGCACACGGTGGCCGCAGCCCCAAAACTCTGCTCTGTGAAATTGCTCCCTCGAAGCTTCCTGCAAAACGCACGCCTCCTCGTTCCCAGCATTCCCAGGGATCTCCAGCTCCTGTTTTACCAACCCCACTGCGCTGACGGCAGATCCCCCGAGTTTGTGGTGTTCCCTCTTTCTCGATCCCTTCCCAGCTCCCGTGAAACGTCCCGGAGCGGAGCTGCGGTCGCGTGGCGCGGGAGAGGCCGCTCCTCTTGTTTAAAGCACAAACCACCCAACAGCAGCAAACGGCCACGTTTGGGTGTCCGTGTGGTTGTGTTCTCCCTTTTCTTCCAGCTTAGACCCAGATTTTGTGCTGGAAGCTTCAAGGCACCGGCTCTGGGGGGGGCTCCGTGGCGAGCACGGGGTGGCACCGGGAGGCTCCAGCTGAAATCCGGTCACGGCCAAACCCAGCAGTGCTCCCGAGCTGTTCCAGCAAGGAGGGAAGGGAAAATCCCTCAGGAGGGGCACAGGGAGGAGAGCCAGGCCAGCCTTAGAGCAGTGCCCGCCCTTCCAGGGGAGCCGATTCTCCAGCCCAGCTCCGGGGCGCTGAGGATCCCCAGAAGAGTGACGGGGGGCCGGCAGCCCCGCCTGTGCGGCGAAAGCAGAGCACAGAGCGGGGCAGCCCCCGCCCAGGAGACACCCCCAGGTCCACCTTGAGCAGCAGAACGTCCGGTTGAATGTGAAGCTTTACCCCCAGCCCCTTGTGCTTCTTTTCTGACGGCATCAGGATTGATTGTCCCCCGAGGCGCGGCGTTTTCCCAGGTTTTGCCTGTCCACGGGGAACTCGGTGCATGTAACGCCTCTCCCCGCCCTTCCCTCCTCGGCACTCTGGTGTCCGTGTTGTGACAACGCCCAACTCCTCAGGAGAGGGGAAGGAGCTCCCGTGAGACCTCTGCGTGGAATGTGTGGGGCAGTCCGTGCCTGTGGCTGACCCCACTTGCACTCGGCTCTTGGTAGACTTCGTTTACAGTAGTCCAGTGTCGGTTTTGTAACGTTTGATTTTTAGCACTTTAACTGTGAGTGTACAAACTGGTTCCCTTGTAGTCGGTGTACATTTTCATTTTAGACCTTTGGAAGTTTTTAATAAAACGATGGAAAAACTCTGGCAACAGGTTTTCAATTCTTCTCCTGTGGGCACAATCCTACCCCCCCCTTAAAAAACCCAGTTCAGCAGCAGAGATACAAAGGTTAAATAATTAAATATCAGGTTTTACTCTGGCCAGCAGCTCTCTGGATTTGAAGAAAGACTTTCTAGACTTAATCCCCCCCCAACATGTGCACCGTGGACGCCGGGCACCCTTCCAGCAAACACAAAGCTCTCGGCAGGCTTCGGGCTCTGGGTTGCTCCGCCCTTTTACAAGAACAGACCGCTCAAACCACCAGCATTTCACAGGCAGAGAGGAGCGGAGAGCAGACAGGTTTGGGAGCAGCAATGCCAGGGATGTTTGGGGTTTTTTATTGCCAAATCCAACCTGAGGACAGGATGACTGATTTATCTGAAGGAGCTGTCTGGCACTTGGGCGGATACGTGGATGTTTTGGGCTGGAAGCCGTATGCTGAGTCTTGCATGGCTGGTGATAAAATAACTCCTCTCACTAATTACTGGTGCTGGTTTAGGTCTCATTAGATAAATAGTTCAGGGATGAAACTGTAGGAGCTGCTGGTCTGCTCCATCTTCCCCAAATTTAAGCTGTTGTGGGTTGTGAGTGAGCAGCTCTGAAGTCGAGCAGCCAAAGATGTGATCTCTTGCAGCCGAGGAGGATCCCCACTGCGGCTAAGCCCATCAGGGAGGAGGAGTGGGAGCTCACAGCGTTTGTCCCCTCTGTGCTCTGTTGCCGGGTCCCAAAGGGGTTAACGAGCGCTGGGGGAGGAGATGCAGTCACTGGAGCTTGTGTGGCTCTCCCAAGGTGGTTCAAGGACCTGCAGGTGAGGGGGGTGGGAGGAGCACGGGAAAAGAGGAGCTGGAGGAGGGGATGCGGCGGGGCGAGGCCCGGGTCAGTTCAGAGCCCCAGGCTGGGATTAGGAGTGGGGATATTTTAGTCACCATCGCGTTCCTGATGCACCTTAACAGCCCGGCTGCTGTTTTGGCGCCAGCTTGGTCTCTCAGCTCTGCCAGCTCGTGCCCTTGTTGAGATTCCTTCTCCAGTTTGACGGGAGAAGAGCATCTGGGCATGCACTAATCCTAAAGGCAACAAAATCAGAGTCATGGAATGGTTTGGGTCGGAAGGGACCTTAAACTTATCTTGTAATTCTGTTCCCCTGCCACGGGCAGGGACACTTTCCACTGTCCCAGGTTGCTCCAAGCCCTGTCCAGCCTGGCCTTGGACACTTCCAGGGATCCAGGGGCAGCCACAGCTTCTCTGGGCACCCTGGGCCAGGGCCTCACCACCCTCACAGGGAAGAATTTTTTCCTAATACCCAATCTGAACCTACTGCAAGAAATCATTGGTGGCAAAAGGGCAAAACAAAACAGGTGGAAAGAGAAGAATCTTTTTTTTAAAAAGTCTTTTTTTTTAGGAGTTGTCTGCGGCTCAGAGCTCCGGCCCAGTGGGATAAATCCGCTGGCCCTGGAGCGTGACCGGCTGGGATCCACATTTCCAACGCCCTTGGCTACCAACTGGTCCAACTGGTTTTTATGATAACGCCCCAGTCCCAGTCGCCTGCGATTGATACTCAGTCTCCAGTTTCAGCGCCCGCAGCTGCGTGCCGCCTCTTCCCTGCACCCACATCCCGCTCCTCTTACCCCCCGGCACCTCCTGCTCCCCCTCCACCCCGCGGGGACATCCCGGCCGGGGACAGCCGCTCGCTCCTCCCCATCTCCCTGAGTTTGGGGTTCATGAGATCCCACCTTCCCCTTTGCTTCCTGCCCCCATTTACTGCCTCCACACACCCCCCGCAGCACTTCGGTGCGTTTCAAAGCCTCTGCATCCCAGGAGCTGGCTTAAAATATTTCCAGGGTCTCCCACGAGACTGCTGCATGGATGCTCAGCAAATTGGAGATGTCCCGATACCTGAAATGGTGGGAAAGCTGAGGGAGGATGGATCTGCGGTGCCAAATGGTTGCCAGCCTCTTCCCAAGCTGCTGTAATGCAATACTCTCAATATAAATATTTTAATATTCCTGTTTGGTGTAGACGTATCTTCCGCTGCTTCCCATTCGGTGCTGGTGCATTGGTTCCTGCCTTTGGGAGAGCGTGCTGCAAAAATCCCTTAAGGCCCTGAATTGCAACATAATCCAGCTCCAAATCCCACCTGGAATCCTTCAGAAGGGACGAGCCCCGACATTCCCCCCGATGCCTTCAAAGCCCTCTGATCTGCGCCGTGGAAACGACACCATCAGATAAGGCTCGGCCCCTGCCAAAAGACACAGAACATCTGCTCGGCTGCAGAGAGGGGGCTTAGGGAAAAGTTAACCTTGTTCCTCAGTTTTAGTTTTTGGGAGGCAACCGGCTCCCAAGTTCTCCTTTGCAGGGCAGGTTTGGGGCTTCCATGGTGGTCCCCAGGCTCTGAGGGTGAGGCGCCCTTGGGGACGATGGCACCGATGCACAGAGGGAGCAGGGCCACTGGTGGCTGGCTCGTGGAAGAGCAATGGAATCTGGGGCTACCCAAGAGTTTGGACTTGTAGTGACAAGATGAGAGGAAATGCCCTCAAGAGAGAGGAAATCCCCTGTGCCAGGGGAGATTCAGGTTGGACATCAGGAGGAATTTCCTCACGGAAAACACTGGAAGGGGCTGCCCAGGGAGGTGGTGGAGTCCCCATCCCACTCGTGGCACTCAGTGCGAGGTCAGCCAAAAAGTGAACCCGATGATCTCAGAGGTCTTTTCCTACCTGAGTGATTCTGTGAAAACCAGAAACCACCTTTAGTTTTCAACTCCTTTTCTCCGCTTGAAATGTTTCTCCCTAAAAGCACTCCCGAAGAACCCGCTTGTTCCACAAAAGCTCCTGCCGCTCCCCTGCGTGACCCGACCTTGGCGGCAGCGCTGCTTGGGCAGGTGAAGGGTTAACCCTGCTCTTTGTGAGCCTTTCACTGCGAGCAGAACCCCCGAATCCTGCCAGAGCTCGTTAGTCCGGGAGCGGGGAGAAGGGACACGGCGCTAATTGGAGTGACGGCCTCCGGAGCTGTGAGAAATTAGGAGCGGCACAATGAGGAGGTGCCGAGCTTCGCGGCCATTAACAGGTGCCGGGTCACCCCCGGGCGCCCCAAAAACCCCGACCCCTGTCACTCACTGCCAGTGACCCTCCCGACCTGTCCCCGGGGCAGCTGCTGCGGAGGGATTTTCATCCCCGTCCGGAGCAGCTGCTGTTGGAAAAGCTGTGACTGGCGGCACTGAAACTTTTTGTTTTTCGCTGGAAGCCCAGGAGGGAGGAGCCCTGCGGCCCCGGCTCACGGTGTCACAGGGATGTCACAGGGACATCTCCGTTCCTGCCTCGAGCAGCCGTAAATCGAATTCCCTGTGCTGCTCGTGCCCCAGACCCTCCGGGGCTCGGCGTCAGTCGGATCAGGGGTGGTGTCGGAGCAGGAAAAGCTGCGGCCTCCCCCGAGCTCATGTGTCCAGTACTGGGCTCCACGGGCTCCCGGCACCAGGAGAGCCCTTTCTCCTCCTCCTCGGCCCCCACCGCAGTCAGAGCTCGTTGTATTCTATTTTCCCAAGGATAAGCCATCCTTAAAGGCTTTTCCCCCATCAGTGGGGAATTGGGGTTCTTTTAAAAGTGCTCCCGGGAGCAGCACTGGGTGCAGGGAGGACGTTTTGCTGTGCAGGGATGGAGGGATGCCTGCCCATGGGGAGGAATCGGTGCTCGGGATGCTCGCAGAATCCTTGAATGGTTCGGGCTGGAAGGGTTGGGAGGATGTTATGGGAGAAGCCACGATATCGATCCAGTTTGGGGTCCTGAGTGCCGGCAACGCCGCACGTCCGCCCCCGGGGCACTTCGTGAGGATCCGCCGCACCTTTTCCACCCGAACCGCGGGGCGGAAACCCCTGCGTTACCCTGGAAGAGGAAAATCCCCAGGGAAATGTGCGGGCTCATCCCCGCCTGTCTGAGCACGAGGCTGGGACGCTGCCCGGCCTCGCCGCTGGATTTGGGGAGCCCGCGGGGGGAGCTCCCTCCCTGGGGCCAGGGCGGCTGCGGAGGATCAGCCCGGAGCAGCGGCGTCCCCAGAGGCCAGCGGGGATTTTTAAGGCAATAGTGCCACCGCGCGAGCCCTGGGCTCCCAGCGACGCCGGCGGCCCGAGTGACACGGCTGGGTGACAGCCAGGAAGGTAGGGGTGGTGGCGCTGGGGATCGACACCCAGGGGTGGGGATACATCCAAGGATACGGCCGCGGCAGGTAAAGGGTGGCGTTCCCACGCGAATCACTCGATCCCGCTGCAGCTGGGATCCTGCAGAGGCCAAAAATGTCTGGGGTTTGTAGGGACACCGTTGATGCCTTCTGGAGGCTGACCTGGAGCAGAGACTAGGCAGAGCAAAAGGATAAAGTAGGGATTTATTAAAAGGCCTCGATGGGTAGCACCTGGAGCCCGGCTGGAGAATCACGGAATGGGCAGGAATCACATCAAACTCGGCGCTTCCTGGAGCTGCAAACGGGAATTTCGTGCTGGTTTATGCTTTTCCCATCTTTTCTGGTGCCCTGCAGTGCCTGGGCCGCAGAGTGCCCTCCCCTGCTCCATGTCCTTCCCTGGAGGGAGATGTGGGGGACAGCCACGGCAGTGTCCCATCAGTGACCCTGCAGGAGTCCCGTGTCCTTTTCTCCGAGCCCTGGGATGGACCAGCACCAGCACCACCCAGCAGAAACCCCCGTAGGATATCTGGGATAATTCAGTTGCCACAGCTTGTGGCCTCTAGGAGGGCTGGGGGGAAGCAATTATTTTGTCTCCCCACCACCCCAGAGACCAGGGACACCCCAGGGGCTGTCACCCTGATGACCCCAGGACCCGGGGGAGCCTCCGGGTGCAGCTCGGCTCCTGGGAAACGAGCACCCGGGAGGAGGGAGCGGAGCCCTGTCCCTCGTTTCAGCTCCCCAAGATTCCTCAGCACAGCAGATTTCAATCCCCCATCATGTCCCAGCTCCCTCCGTGGCTACGGACCCCAGACTGTTTCAGGGTGTCAGATGGGGGGGACAAGAAGCGTTTGGGACACTTTTGGGGTCAGGCTTTGTTATTTTAGTCTCTCCCCAAGTGTGCACACACTTAAGGGCACAAGTACAAATCCACACACCCTGTATGGCCCCACCAAGACTGTTGGGAAGGCCCCATCCTATAGGGTCCATATGGGATCCTCAGGCTGAAGGAGGGATTTAAGGAAAGAGGGAGGGAGGGAGGGAGGGAGGGAGGAAGGAAGGAAGGAAGGAAGGAAGGAAGGAAGGAAGGAAGGAAGGAAGGAAGGAAGGAAATGGTCCCTGTTGTGCAAATAAATAGTGGAGGAGCAGCAGGGTGTTCTGGGGAGACAGTTTTGCAGGGAATCTCTAGTGTGACACCCCCAGTGAGCTGGAGACATTTCCCTCTCTTGGATTCCAAAGGCTAATCCTTAGGGAATAACAGACATAAACCTCTTAGCTGGCGTGCTGTCAGTGCCCGTCACTGATGAGCTGATTAAAATCAAGTGGAAAAGAATAAATTCCCCCCCTCCAGGTACCCCAGGAGCTGCAGGTAATGGAGAGGAGATGCTCCTTGCTGGCTTTGCTCTTCCCTGTCTGTCTGACCAGACCCGGATGCTCCATGGAAATGTTTCCAGCCTTTGTAATCTCCACAAATTCCGTCGCTGTGCTCCACCAGGAGGTCCCGGCTCCTTTGAAGATGTCGGATTATCTGTGTCCAAGCTGCCACCTGGAGCTGGAGGAAATGGTGCCAGGAAAACCAGTTAGAGGCAAAATTTCTCACAAAGGAGCCCCTATCCCCATCCTTGGTCACTCCCCGGGGACATCCACAAGGTTTTACTTTATTTAAGCTGTTCAGAACAGTCGTTGCTGCTCTGGGCATGAAACTTGACAAAAACACACCAGGGAAACACAGGATTTCCTGGGATTTGAGAAATACTTGCAGCCCTCCCCAGAATTTGGCCAAATGTTGATCGGGACAGGGACCCTGATCTCCACAGAGTCACATCCCAGCTCCTGGGAAGAAACAGGAGCCTGTAGAAAGACATCATGGGAATAGAGGCTGCAGAATGGGTTGAAAAAGCAGCTTTTTGAGTCAGAACGAGCTCCTGACAGGGTCTGAAACGTCGCTTCGCATCCGCAGCAGACACAAGGTGGCATCAGAAAGCCAAGCCCGTCCTGCCAGGCTTCTCTTGCCGCGGAAGAGAAGAGACGAGTTGGAGCTGCAGGTGTGCACACAGCTGATTGCTGTGCCTCTGGTTTTCCTCAGAGTCCTTCAGCAATTCTCCTCTCTTGTCACTGGAGGCTCTTTTCCAGGTCTTCTCCATGACCTGCAGTTGCTTCTCCTGTCAGAAAAAAAACCAGAACTTGCATCAAAATTAGTGGATCTTGATGCAGACTGGGAATGTTGGATCAAGGCTCGTGAGGTCTCACTTTCAGAGCAGTATTTGGGCTTTAATCCCATTTTTGGGGTGATCCCACCGTGGCTGGGTGTAGGATCATCGTCCCGCTGGGATCACTTTTCCTCAGGTTTTGCTGAGTTATTGGTTGGCCTCCGAGCAGGATCCCAGTGCTGGAATCAGCAGAGCAAAGCTCCTGCAGTGCTGACCCAGGGAGGGCAAGCCACAGAGTCTCGTTAATATTTAGGTGATTCTGCCATGGAGCAGCATTAATTAACCACCCGAGATGGATTAATGACCCACCTGAGATGTATTAATTACCTCTCTGAGCAGCCTGGGCACAGAGGAGAGGAGATGCCTGTGGGGAAAAGCAGGGCAGAAAGAGCCCGGGGCTGTGACCCAGAGTCCCCAAACCCACCCTGGCCCCACATGCTCCTGCAACACCCCCGGGTATACATCCAGTCCATCAATCCATACATTTCCAGTCCATCAATCCATACATTTCTATAACCACAGACCACTCTATATATGTGTCTAACAAGTTCTCACAAGGGGAATACTCTGAATCTCTCACCTCCAGCCACGAGTTTCACCCCAAGAGCTGATGTGCCCCAACATCTGCCCCGTCCTCTCCAAACCAGTGCTTCCCATTTATTTTCCAGAGGTTTTAAGACACCTTTTTGGGTTCTGCCTGGGAACGGGCACAGAGAAGGGAAGGCTCTGGAGATACCTCAGAGCCCCTTCCAGAGCCTAAAGGGGCTCCAGGAGAGCTGGAGAGGAACTTGGGACAAGCGATGGAGGGACAGGACACAGGGAATGGCTTCCCACTGCCAGAGGGGAGGGATAGATGGGATATTGGGAAGGAGTTGTTCCCTGTGAGGGTGGGGAGGCTCTGGAATAGAATTCCCAGAGCAGCTGTGGCTGCCCTGGATCCCTGGCAGTGTCCCAGGCCAGGCTGGGCAGGGCTTGGAGCAGCCTGGGGCGGCGGGAGGTGTCCCTGCCACGGCAGGGGGTGGGATGATGTGACATTTACGGTCCCTCCTAAAGCAAAAGATTCTGGGATGGTAAGATTTTACACATACACAAACATACATACATACATACATGTACATATATATATATAAACACACACATAGAATATATGCATACCAGATATCCATAAAATTACATACATGTACACATACACGTACACATACACATACATATATATATAGACATAGACATAGACGTAGACGTAGACATAGACATACACATACACATACATATACACATACACATACATATACATATACATATAGACATAGACATACACATACACATACACATACACATACACATACATATACATATAGACATAGACATACACATACACATACACATACACATACACATACACATACACATACATATTCACATACACATACATATTCACATACACATACATATACACATACACACACATACACATACGTATACATATACACATACATATACATACATATACACATAAATATACATGAATATACATATACATATACACGAATACATATGAATATATACGAATATATATGAATATATATATATAAACCCACGTGTACATACACAGGCATATAGCGATATACATTTATACACGCACCCTCTTTTGACCCCAAACCACCCTGCGGGTCCCAGGGTCCCCCGCCGCCCCTTCCCACCCGAGGGGCCCCCACAGGCCGGCGGTGCCACCAGAGGGCACCGCGCCCCCATTTTTGGGCGCCGCTTCCCAGAATGCAGCGAGTGGGGCCGGGGGCTCCGCGGGCTCCGCACGCCGGGCTGCGGCCGCGGGGACAGCGCGGAGCTCCGCGGGGCAGCGCGGCCCCTGCGCCAGGTAAGCGCTGCTCCCCGGGGCCCTTCGGGCGGCAGGGCGTTATTTAATTCCCTTTCGTTTTGTGGTGTGTTATTTTATTGGATCTGTTTACTGTTGTTGTTGGTTTTGTTTTTTTTTTTTTAAAAAATTAGTTTATTGGTTTCGCTTTTCTTTTTCTTTTCATTCATTTTAATATTTTATTTCTTTATTTTAGTCTACTTTATAATCACTCCCCGCTCCGCAGGAGGGGCGCCCGGGACTCAGCCGGGGAGCAGCACCAGCCCCTCCCGGGATGGGTCCCTCTTGGAGGGGACTCATCTTCCTCCTCCTTTCCCCTCCCTATCCCGGGCTGGAGATGTCCCGGGGGCTGGACATGTCCTCGGGCTGGGGATGTTCGGGGCCTGGGGGGTTTTTCCAGTGGGATGAACCCTGGCTGAGCCGGCAGCTGCCTTTTTGGAGGGGGGAGTGGGTTTTTATCCAGGTCCCCAAAGTTGGGGGAAACTCGTGCCGGTGGCCCTGGGGTGGCAGCGGCTCCTTTCCCGCTGCGCCAGGATGGTGCAACATAAATTAGATTTAATGTGACGGCTGCGATGAAACAGCGGGCGGGGGCTGCTCTGCCCCCGGTGAAAGTTGCGTTCGAGTTTGGCAATTTGGGCCATGGGGAATGCAAGGAAAATTGGAGGCTTTGGAAGGGCTTCTTTGGCACAGGGAGAAATCCCTGCTGGGAAGGGGAGCCGGGAATGGTCAGAGAGGAGGCGAGCGATCCCCGAGAGCACAGGAATGGTTTTGGCTGCCCTTAAAGAGGCATCTCGGCAGCGCCGGTGTCGTGGTACCTCTCATCGCTCAGCTACGGCCGCGTTAACTCCGTGTCTGGGATGTGAACCAGGAGAGTGTGGGCACAGCAGAAGGACTTGGAGAAGTCAGGATGCTCTGGTCCTTGCTCAGGTCTCCCTTCGTGGCGTGGATCTCGGGGTGCTCAGGACTCGCCATCTCTCTCGAGCTGTGTTTTGAGTTGGTTAAAAACCTGGTTTGCACGAAAGCCCCCAGCCAGAGCAGCACTAAAGAAATTTTTCCTGAGCCAGGGAGGGAAGTTGGACCCGAGCTAAAGCAAATAAACTTGTATTTCATCATGCTGGGGCTGGGTTTCTTTGTGCTCCGCTCTGCTCTGGGCAGTCTGGGCTCCCTACAGCCCCGTCCAACCTTCACCTTCAAACGTGCCTCAGTGGCCGAGCAAAGAAACTTCTGCTCCTTCGTGCAAGCCTCGCTCCCCGCGGAGGCTGCTCTGTCCTCTGCCTCCCTCGGGCTTTTCTCGGGGTGTTTCTCGCCTCGGTTGCTGCAGGAAGGGGCTTTGCAGGGTTTCTGCTCCAGGCTGAGATGCTGCAGACGTGGAAAGTGTGAGCATGGCTGACCTGGCAGGGCTGTGCGTCACCGGAGCCCTGCGCTCCGCTCTGCCCAGGGATGCGCCGGCTCCGCGGCCGGCGCTGCTCAGCTCGGGAGGGAAAGGATGCTGCAAAGGAGGGAAAACACGGCTACTTTTATCCCTGCTGAAAGCAAGAGGTGCTGAGGTGTTTCTCTGCCCGTCCCCACTGCTGCAGACCTGGCCAGGTCTGGGCGCTGGAGCTCAGCTGTGTCCCAGTGATCGTGGGAATGTGCCTGTCCAAAGCAGGAGCTGAGGGGATTTCAGGGGTGGAGGTGCTGGCACATATCGTTGTAATGAGACTATAAATGGTCCCAGAGAAACCCTGGGCAGGAGCCTTCTCCCTGCTGGAAGAGCCTGTGCAGTCCCAGAAATGCAGGATGGGCACTGGAGTGACGAGGAGATGCAGTCCAGTGCCATCAAAGAGCAGAGATGGGGAAAATGGGATATTAGCAAGGGGAAAAAAAAAAAAAATTCAAATGATGTGTTGTGCCCTGATGTGCTCTTCCAAAATAAATACGGGGGGGGGGGGGGGGGGGGCCCGT
>WAAG01090042.1:61171-80367 GCA_013390105.1 Tichodroma muraria
GGGGGATGCGAGCCTGTCGATCCCAAAGGAATGGCCTGGGGGAACCTGTGGCTTCTCTGCAGCGATGCCAGCGCAGAACCTACCGGTGAGACATAGCATCACTGTAATTCGTTAAATGCATTCCATCCTCTTACAAGAAAACAGATTAAATGTAGGTGCCAATGTGTGAAATGCTGTTACATCGGGAGAGAGGGAAGATTTTTGACACCGTTGCACGGGTTCCATCCATTAGTCAGAATATTTCCAGCATGCCACACGCGCACTCACATTTCCGTATAAATGGATGCATGGGAAGCAAATGCAGAGGTGACACAAGGGAATTGTGGAGAAACTCAGGTGGGTTTTTCCCCTGCAGGACCCTTTGTTGTCCAAGAGGGACCTCCAGCTTCAGTCCATTTGTGGCTGGTGTAGGTGATGCTTTCTTTTCTCTGATACATTTTTGGCTTCTTGGTACCAGTCTTCCTGCTTTGGAGGGAGGGAGGATGGAAATGTTGCAATTCCTGTTGAAGAGTTTGACATTTTGTAGCAGATAAAGCCAAATGCAGACAGTTGCTTTGATTTGGCTCCTTTTTGCTGAGTTTGAGGGAAGGCAGGATGGGATTCAGGCTGGAGGTGGAGAAAGGAGGTGGCACATACATCCCTCATGTCACAGTGTCCCTCTGGTGTTTTTAGCAGACATACATCTCTGGGAACAGGCTCTTTCCAACTGGTTTTGTGCCCAGAAACTTGAATCAGTTATATCCAGCAAAAATATGAAGGTGAGGGAACATCTGCTCCCTTGCCACTGACGTCAGTTTTTGTGGCAGCTGTGACTTGGTCGCTGGGGATCCCAAAAAGGATTTTGTGACTGTTGGGTGAGTTGGAATTGAAGGTTCACTACTGCTTCCTTCCTTTCTTCTATTTCCCTGTCTCCCTTGGGAATGAGGAGTCCAGTGCCATGTCAGCATTTATTTTTGCTATATCTACAGCTGGTCTCTGGTGGGTCCTGGGAGCAGCTGCCTGGAAAAGCTGTCTGGTCGAGCAGAAGTTTCGTGGTTCATGTAGCAGGACCAGGAGAGGTCCTGGTGGCCCTTCAAGTGCTTGAGGAGTGGTGGGCACTGGTGGTTATCAGATGTGTGTTCACATCTGCTGACTGCTCCCAGCCAGGGATGGCTCTTTCCAGATGTGCCATTTTTTGGATTTCTTCCCCAAACATCCCCTGGATTTTCCAGGGAGGAGGTACTGGGATGCCGAGTTGCAGAAGGAGGTGGAGCAGCTCTCTGGGCTGTGCCTCCCCTTTCTGTATTCCCTTGGAAAAACCAGACAGTTTTCTATGGAATGTGGCCCAGGGATGCTTTTTCCTTCCGAATGAGTCTGGACTTGTCCAGTTCAGCTGCAAACCCCTCAGCTGCTTGCGTGGGCCACTCTTCAAAAACAAAGGCACTTACAAAACTATTCTTTTCCCCAAAAATATCTTTGGTGGCTGTGACTGTCACTGAGTCACATTCCTGGTGGTTAAATGATAGCTTTGTTCCTATTGGTTAATAAGGCAATTATTATGATAGGAAATTAACAGGAAATTGTTAAACTAATTAATTCAATTAATAGGAAGTGCTAACAAGCATCTGCCCTTCTCTGGGGCCGCCAGTGGATGATCTCTGTATGAGCCTGTGTCAGCTCCAGGTATCAGAGCAGAGGCTTCACTGGGGAGCTGGGGGACCCAGATTGGCCGTGTGGCTCCACAAGGGGACCGTTTGCTGGCCAGCCAAGTGGCCGGCGTGGCGAGGGGAGCGTCCAGCTCTCAGCAGGAGCTGGCAGCAAAGCCAGGCTCGCTTTCGACTCATCTGGCTGGAGGTGGGAGCATGTCCCGGTGCCAAAGGAGGAGAAACTCCTTGTTTCTGAAATACAGCAGAAGGAGGAATTGCTGCCAGCAGTGTAGAGGGCCTGGAAGAAGGCAAAAGGGGTGATGAAAATCACTCATCAGCTCTGGTGCATCTCCAGCATGGCCTTAGGAACAGATCCACCTTCAGATGGTATAAAAATGGTAAAAAATTCCAATGTTCCTGGCTGCCTCGAGTGCCACTGCCCTCATGTGCTGTGGACCTGCCCCAGACTTCCATTGAGTCCTGGCTCTGGCCTTGGTTTGCCAATTTGAGATTTTTTCCAACCAAAAATCAGAAAACTGAAAATTTCAAACTAAAGCCCAAGCAATTCTTTCTCTCACAGCTTTCATTTCACAGTTCACCTTCCTTTCTGGCTGTAATTCCTGCTGGGGCTTCTGGCTTCCTAGAGAAAGGGTAAAAAAAGAAAAGAAAAAAGAAAGCAGGCATTTAATAATAGATCAAAAATGAGATTACGCAGTAAGTCAGCCCTCCCCTTCCCAAAATGCAACCAAAGAAATTGCAAATCACCTCGAAAAAGGAAAGGAAAACAGTGTAGATCAAACCTGATGTTAAGTATGGATGAGGTGTTTATATTTTATTTAATGGCTGTGTGCTGTCCTAGAACAGCCACCCTCCCCTGAATTTCTGTTTGTGATTAATTAAACAGCAGAGATGAACTAGGATGGGAAAAATTCCGTGGACCTCCAAACGGGAATGCAGGGGGGCACAGGTTGGCCGCTTGGCACACCTGGAGACAGGCACAGCTGGTGGGGGTTGCAGTTGGAGGTAGCTCCCAAAAACCTGGAGGTTTAGCGAGAGGCTCCTTTGTTGCCCATCCCTGATGACTCTGGACCAGTTCTGACCACGTTTGGTGGAACACTGGGGTCGCCGAGGGAAGGGAACCCAAGGGGCTCTGTGCCAAATGAGTGGGTGCCGGCAGAAGTGCCACGATGGAGGGAAGAGGTGATTATTAGTCACTGGTAATTAGTCACCAGCCAGGCTGCCCTGGGAAGCTGGGCAAGCCCCAGCCTGGGCCAGCGCTCAGCCAAGGCTTGATGAGACACGACTTCCCTGGAAATGAGGCTTAGCCCTGGCGCTGGGCATCCAGGCTGTTCTCGTTTGCTGTAAATCCTCTGGCTCTTTCAGGTTTTGGGTTCGGTGGGGCCATTGCCACGGGCCATGTGGGAGGGTGGGAGTTGGGATTGGCCTGGTCTTGGCTGCCTCAGCAGCCTGTGGGCAATGTCTCCTCCTGGATCATCCCAAAGGTCTCCAGAGGCAGCGTGGGTGTTGTGTATGCCAAGTGTGTGGGCTCCAGCGAGCCAGGCTGGGAGGAGGTGCAAGGGGAAGGCTCTGGCTCTTGCACTGAGTCTCCACCAGGACAGCAGAGGACTTTCAGCCTGACCCTGAGGTCCTGTTCGTACCCTTGATGAGTAAAATATCAAGAGGGGCACAAGGCATAGAGAGTCCTGTCCCACATTATCCTTGTCCAACATGGATAACCCAACCTGGGTCATGCCATGCGGATGAACTTCCACACAAGACCACGTTGGAGGGGCTTGGAGCAACCTGGTCCAGTGAGAGGTGTCTCTGTCCATGGCACGGGATGGGAATGAGATGAACTTTTAAGTGCCCTTCCAACACAAGCCACTACATGTTTGTGTGATTCTATAAAATGCAGCTGTAGATTTTTTCCTTGCTGAATCACCCACTTTTAAGCACAGAAGGTGCCACAGCCCCTCTCTGTGAGAAGAAGAGGCTGAGGAGCCCCATCCGTCACAGCTCTGGTGGTGAAGGCAGGGCAAGAAGAGAGCAGGAGCAGCAATCTCGTGCTGGGTCTGGCACGTGGGGCTCTGAATGTTCACCAAGGGCTGCCAGAGCACCAGACGAGGCAGAAGTTGCTGGAAATCACCACTCCCACTCCCATTTGTGATTAGCATCCTCTAAGGTGTTTATTTATCTTCTTTGTCACCTTCTTGGTCTCAGCTTTCTACTCGTAGAGTTGGAGAAGAATCTGTTTCATTACCTGCTGGGCTGCTGCTCTTCTTGTGTATTCCTCAGAAGGAAGAGAATTAGATGTGCCAGAGCTGAAACTTTAAAAAGTAAATAAATCCAGACTTTGGAGACAACCACTTGGAGGTAGAATGAGCCTCAACAAGAAAATGTTTGTCTTCCATCTTTTTCTGAGACTGGCTGGGACTAAAGTGCAGGGAGAAGATGGGGCAAGGTTTATTTTCTTTTAATTTCAAATATATTCCGAAAGCGGAGCAGTTGGAATTCCCTATTTTTCCTTGAAGTTGCTTTGCCAAGTTTGGGTGGAGAAAACCAGCTGAAAGCCTTGCCTTGGTGGATGTGAGATGGAGGCAGGAACACATTTATTTCCTTTATTTACCTATTTTTTACCGGTGAGGCCCTAAGGCAAACAGCAAAGCCGTGGCACGCAGGCAACAGGAGCACTTTTCCCTCCCAATCCCTTTTCCCAGCACCAACAAGATCAGCACCAAAGATACGCAATTGAGTCAGCAATGCAGATGCCATCAAATGTCTGCTTTATTCCAGAGCATGAATCAGAGCAGTGTCAGAGCCTCAAATCCTGCATCTCCTGATAAGAGTGCAGTTACCTCCGAGGGAACGAAAAATGGTCCAATCCCATTATGCTGCCTCTTGCAAGCACCTATAACTCACTGGGACCAGCAGTGCTTATTTTAATGCAACTTCTGCTGTAGCACGTGCAGACGGCTAGTTTTTTAAAATCCCATATCCTGGAGCCAAAAGATGTTGTGTATTTATTATCTGTTTGCATTACATGTGACCAGCGTGCCTATATGTACATATATACGTATATGAATATATAAATACGAGTGTTTTCTGGAGCACAAGCTGTTTGTGTTGAGCACTGTTAGACCAGTGAGAGCAGCGGGTGCCTCCAGTCTGGGTGCTGGTTGCTCACTCTACATGTTTTTCCAGTGTATGGTATCCTTGGAGAAAAAATGAATTAACTTCATTTGACCCTCCAACCGTGCTTTCACCTCCAAAACCATCTTCATTTCCAGGCTTAAAATCTTTCCCTTTCAGTGTGCTGTGGGTGTCACACGAAGAAGTGAAACCCTTTATCCCCAGAAGTTCTCTGCTCCTCCCTTGCAGGACTTTTCCATGCCCAGCTCAGTGACAGAGTTTCCTGCTATTGTTCCACGGGGACAGCTTCTGGCTCCCTCTGCAAGGGTTACGTGTGGCCACTGGATTTTGCAGCAGTTGCCTCTTTCCTCCTGATTCCAGGGCACCAGCTGTGTCCTGCTCCTGCTGCAGTCCTCATTCTGTACCTGGTCTGAAAAGCCTCAGTGGGATGGAAGGAAGCCTGCAGTAGTGCAGTTTATATCCCCTAAAAACAGACACAACAGTGACATTTTGCTAAATTCTGTCTGTATTGCCCCCAAGGGACATGTGGAGCTGTTTAAAAGACATTTATGCCACTGTGGTGGTGGTAGAGGCAGAAAAGGACAATTTTCACCTCAGATTCCTCTTTTGAGGGGCTTGTTTGTTCCTTGGGGTTTTTCTGCACCAGAGACTACAGAAGTTGAGGGGATAAAAAGCACTTCTGTGGTTTCCCATCTGTAGATTTGAGGGAAAATTAGTTCAAATCCACCACCTTGAGCTACATCATAAATCTCCCTGCAGAAATACAGAGCCTAGACATTGATAATTAGGGGCTTGCACAATAAAGGACTGGAATATTTCACAAATGACACACCATCTTTCGATCCAGCTGATGCTGTGCAGAGATCTGTGTGAAAGTTCTGTGCAGCCAAGGTGCAGAAGTTTTTGGTCCCATTTTTGCCTCTTGAAGAAGAAGAAAATGGAAAGGAAAAATCAGGTTGCATCCCCAAAGTGTTCACTAAAGCTCGAGTATGCGAGTTTTAAGGTTTCCCCCTATTAGAAGTGTTTGTATGTGCTGAAAGAAAATTATGCCAATTAATAGTTATCCTTTCCCAGCTTCCCACGTCTTGAAATCACTCCAGTTCAGCCAAGCTGCTTCCTATCAAACTTTCACACAAAAAAGGAAGAATCTGCTGGGCTGTGACTGAACATGAGCAATGTTACTCCCCAGGGGACTGTGTCCCTGAGGTTTGAGGGCTGCAGGAAAAGGGCTGTGGGCCGTGAGATGACAAATGGAACTCCACAGTTGCTCGTTCATGCTCCAGCAAAGCTTTGGTTTGGGTTGTAGATATTTCCCGGTCACGAGGCTGAAATCTCAGCAGCTCTTACGTGAATATTCTTCACCTTTTTTTGGTTAATGCAGTTTGAAGTAATTGGAGGGCTGGTGATGTTTTGAACAATTTATCCACCTGGGAAATGATGACCTTGGATTTATTCAATCAAGTATTATCAAGATTAAGAGTGCAAATAGCTGAGCTTGTCAGTCACAAGGAATTGTGTCGCAGCCTGAGCTCGAATCCATCACTGGAAACCAGGAGGCTCTGGCAGGATATTCTTCATTCATCAGCAAGAGGCATCATAGCAAGATCATTTAACTGTAATTCATCAATTTATCAGGCTACTCAATTAAGTGGGGGCTGGAGAGAGGATAAAGGGAATGATTCTGTCTGTTGTAATGAATCTTTGACCACCTGAGGACTTTTCTTGCTCCTTGCCCTTTCGTTTTTCGTGTTGCCTTGAAGGCCTTGTTAAAAGGAAAAAAATAATCACAATGGTGGCAAAAAGAGAGGCTTAATGAATTAAAAGGATTGATGAGTTAGAGCTTTTGCTCTGCCTGGGTTGTCACTGACCTGGGCCTGACAACAATAACCTGAAGAAACCCTGGAGAATTTCGGATGGACTTACAGAAGAAAATGACTGAAGTGAAACTTTGTGCAGCCTGGAGTAAAGAGATGGACCTTTAGGTCCAACCTCTGACTGCTGTGAGAGGTCCTGGCTGGCATCAGCTGCCCTGGGAGTGGCTCCCCTTGGCATCATCATCATCACCATCATCAGCTCCCCTTGGCAGTGTCATTCTGGTGCTGTCTGATGCCAAGAAGCTGGGCTGGTGTGATATTTTAGACATTTGGCTGTTCCCAAGTTCATCCAAATACTGATTTTTCTGTGTGGTTACACCTAAATCTTTAGGTTGTTCATTGCTTGGGATGTCTGCTCAGATCCGTGACACAATAACCAACATCCATGTTGTTTTCTTACAAAATGAGCCCCAACCTCACCCAATCACCCCGTTTGTTTGTGCCACCCCAACAACTTCTGAACCTGCCAGCCTGCTTCAGGTAAGCCTGACAAAGAGACACTGGGCTGAAGGGTAATGAAGGTTGTGTAAGTTCATGAAAAACAGGCATCGAGGCATGAAGGATAGCCCAGGTACTCACAGAGCCTCGGGGAGGGGTGGATACCAGACAGCTCCCAGGAGGGAGGGAGGGAGGGAGATCTTCCAGCTGTTCCATGGGATCCATCAATGGGGAGCCAGAGCTGGGGCCCTTTGCTGCCCTGGCAGACCTCAGGCCCGTGGATGCCCATCTCTATTTGCAATAAAACTGGTTTTCAGTTTAAATGCAGTGGCAGTTTGGGCAAAAGTAGCCCGGAGTGAGGTGTAGCTGCTTGTCTGCTTTCTCCAGAAACACAGCAAAAGGCTTGAGCAAGTCCAAGTGCTCCAGGTCAGGAAAGCACTTCCTTCTACCTGGGTTTATCACGTCCTGTTGTTTTCTTTCAACAAAAGCAAGAGAAAGGGGAGAATTCATTTGAATTTAATGCTAAAGTACCTCCAAAAAGATGAAGCAAAAGGAACTGTTAGAAAGAGGGAGAGGTGGAGATTAAAAACACTTTCTTTCACTCGTTATCCCTTGCACACACATTATACATATACATAGCCTGATCTTGTGCTATATAGGAAAATAAACTGTAAAGGAGACAATACAGATCAGGATAAAAGGGGGGGAAAAAAGAGGATGAGTCAGGTCTGCTCTGCTTATCTGAACCGAGGGGGAGCCTGCCTGGTGCTCCTGACAGATTTTTTTTCAGGAAAGATAATGCACTGGGTTGATGACAGTTTATGAGATAGACTTCGAGGGGTATGAAAATTGCTGGTAGGTACTTGAATGGCTCTGACTGCACGAAGTGAATTGGAGTTGAGTCGCAACAATTTCCCTAAAGCTGTGCAGATTAACATAAAAATACCAAGGAAGTCCAATCTTTGAATTTTTATCTGCTTCAGCTCCAGAGAGTCAAATAGGGGCATTACAGAAGTGCCATCCATTTGAATCGATTGTCGCTGCAGCTTTTGTGGAAAGGCTGCATCTGGGCTTATTGATAACCTTGTTGAGGTGCTTAGAAACACAAGTGTGTTGGGTTTGTTTTCCCTTTAGTAACTTATTCTTGTTTCTGGCATTTTGTTAAGATGTTTTTTAGCTCTGGTCTCCTCTGGAGATCTCCGCTGAGCTGAGCATTGGTAACAGGGATGCTCTGTGCATTTTTTCTCCAAGAGTTTGCCACCAACCTGAATCTGTTCCAAAGTTTTCCTAGGTAAAATTTTAAGGTAATTTTATTTGCTGGAGGAAAAACTGAGATGAAGAAGAGAATCTAGGAATTGTGGTTTACTAACCCTTTAGTGAGGAGGCTTAGCTAGGTGGTTTTATTTCTTGGTTAAACCATATCAGCTGAAATGCAAGTTCAGTGGCCAAAACTTCCTGGTGATCTCCACTGTAGCATCACTTCACCCATTTTACTTCCTCTGCTGCTCTGCTGCTCCCTGCCTGCACAGAGAAGATATAAAATCATCTCACACGTTAGAGAAGTAACTTTATATGTGAAGTTTCAGGTTTGGGGACAAGTGTTTTAGGTTGTAGATGTGTCCTGCTGATGAAGAAACACGAGGAAAATTCCACCTACTGAGGGGGCTGTGTCACTGGGAGCCTTGTGCTCCTCTGGTTTAAAAAATTGCTTTTTAGGAGCTGTGGCCAATGACTTCACCGTTTTGCCTTTGTTCTCATCTTTATAAACAGTTCCTGCACCTAAGGAGGTGGTTGTGAGAATTAGTCACTGGGTTTAGAGCTCTTTGAAGATGGCAAGTGGTGGATAACAGCTCAATGTTTATTAATGCCATGGCTTAATATGATGAGAATGTTTCACAGCTGAGTTCAGCCTGGATGGAGCCTAGAAGGTTGCAGTGGCCTTTACTTCACTGATCCCCCCAGCTGTGCCAGCTGTGCCACCCCCCCATTACCTGGCCCGTCACACCTGATCCATGGGCTGCAGCAAGGAGCCTTCCCTCTCCACACTGCCCCAGCAGATTCTGCCAGATTCCCTGGCCTCCTGCCACAGCACAAGCCAAGTTTAAATCTGGTTCTGTGTTTTTGGCTCTGTTCCTTCAAAATGTTTTCAATTTTCTTGGCTTCAGCCGATCCCAGTGGCATCTTTATAGGATGCACTTTATCCTACTGCTTCAAGTGCAATAACACTCCTAAAGTTCAGTCCATTTAAAAAAAAAAAAGGCGGAGCATAGTATTGTTCTGTCACTGGAAGTGGGAGAAAGGGAGGGTGTTTCTTCATCTTTAAATTTGATTGAATTCAAATCTCGACATATGTAGCGGTTTTAGTGGAACTTTGCTGCAATTGAAAGGGCAAATGGTTGTTTACTCTTGGGAGCCAATACTGGTATTGATTAAACAAAAGCATTGCCACATGGTGGAGGATCACAGAGTGCTTCGGGACTGGTAAATGAAGACTTGGACAATGTCATCACTTTCTCTGCTTTCCTCTCTGATGAGGAAGCTGAAGCAACTTCGTAAGGCTGATACTGAGGTAATGCCTGCTTGCACAGGCATTTCCAAGATGACCTGTAGCAGTGATCTACACTCTGTAGAGTATGTAGATCTGTAGCAGTGCACGTGCAGAGCTGGGTCAAAGCCTCCCCACAGCAGCTGGAGTGATTCCCATGTTTACTCTCCAGTTTGCCCCTCTCCCTGAGCTCTGTTTGGCTGCACTTGCACCGGGAAAACCTTCCTTGCCTGCGGCTGGTGGGATTTTAGAGTGCTGTGGTGGTGTCCGCCAGTGTGTTGTGTTTCTGCAGTTCCTGTGTGGGCATGGATTTATGGGGAGGGAAAAAAGGGATGGGAGGAGGAGAGTGGCTGAGTTTGGGTTGTGTGAGTGTCCCCCCCTTGACAGGTGGGTCAAAGGAAATGTTTAGTGAAGTGGGTTTTGCCACTTTTCATTTTGCTTGCACATCAGCTCTTCTTTTGCATGGGAATAGAAATTAATTTTGTTTCAAGTTCTGGAAACCTGAAGACATGCTGAATAGGTAGAAGTTTGTTCTTTTTATAGGTTGCAGAATTTCTTTGCACAATAAACCAGTTTGTTTTAATTTAAACTATGTATTCAGCACATTTAGCTTAATTTTACTTAACTACAAGTTTCACATGTCTTTTTCATTGTGTTTTTAAACTTGTGACATAAACCCATAGTACAGTGAAAAAGTCAGATTAGTCATTAAGAAACTTCATTTACCATTTTTAACATCAAATGTGTTGACTCGCAGAGTTTATTAATTTTTACAGATGCCCAACTGTAAAAATAAGACAGCTTTGCAGTTCATGCAAAAGTCTGATTTATGGAGAAATATGCCTTTGTTGTTCTCCACCAGCAAAAATCAGCCTTTCATTAAAGAAAAAAACACAAAGCAAACCAAAAAATGCAAAGCAAGAGAGTTTAAATCAATCAGAATTGAAGTATTTTGCTCCTGTTTTGCATCAATAAATCCTGTATTAAAGGCAGAAAAGGCACGATGGTTGAAGAAGGATTGGCAGGCAAGTTAGCAATGGTGTTCCTCACGGACTGGTCTCAAGCCTGGTGTTAATCAAGGTATTGACTAATGATAGAGCAGAAATTAATGGGATTTGGAGGTGTCATCAAAGGAGGAAAAACAGGAGATCCCAGGAGAAGAATGACTGACTTTGGGACCATTTGTCTGTAAGCAAATGTGAGTTCTTGCAATGCAAACTCTGATAGAAAGCTGGGGGTTCTGTGTGGGAATTGGAATGTATTAATCAACCATAGGATAATTCTGATGCCCTGATGACAAAGATACATTCTGGGATCACATTTGTCAACTGAATTATTCCCACCGGTGACAAGGAAAAGCGAATGCCACTGCAACAGGTTTAAGTGAGGCATTGCTTAAAATGCATTCTGCATTTTTCCATAGGAGAAAGATTTATTCCAGCTGGGAAAGGTGCAGCAGAGGGCATCTGCTAGACATGATCTGGAGAACAGGGAATCCGGCTCCCAAAATGATTAAAGGAACCTGGATGGTGAGGCAGTGACAAAAAAAGGCAGAGAAAAATTAGATTCCTTCTCTATGAATACACTGGTGTAAATACCAGAGAGGAAGAAGAGTTCTTTAAGTTAAATGACAATTCTGGCACAAGAACAAAAGGCTCTGAAAAAGTTTAGCCTGGAAAAGAGCAGAATTGCTTCAAACAGAGGGAGGTGCTTGAAGACCCTTCTAATGGGAATTGTGTAAAGGTCTAAAAACCTGATTGCTGTGAAGATGGAGCCTGATAAATGTATTAATGGGATTATGCAATGTGGTTGGCTTCAGTATTAAGGGATCAGACTCTGGATTTCCGTTCCTGTGCTTTGGCAAATGCTCTTAAGAATCATGCAGGTATGAAAAAAAACACGGAAGCTTTACATTTTAAGAAATATTTTCATTCTGATTCAGCTTGGAGTGGGTCTCACTGTTTTGAATGCACTAATAACTGAATTGGGTGAACTGTGGAAAGGAGGAAGTACCTTCTGAGCTGGGAAAAAGCAGCAGATGCCACCTGCTTCCTTATTTTAGCAGCTGGTTTTGGCAGCAGGCCTATGCCACTTAGATATCTATTTCTTAAAATTTAAAGCCTTTTGTATAGTAAAGTTAGGCCTTGAAATAGATTGTGCTCAAAACGCTGACAACTATTTATTGTTATTTATCATTGTAAGGTGCTTTTTAAAAAACCTTCAGTACTTATGGCACACGAGTGTTTACTATCGATCCCGGCGTTCTCGTTATTGATCCCTGTTTTCCCCATTTACAAATAGTCCCCAGATTTCTGGTTGTTTTACTAAAATCCCAGTAAATAAGACCGAGTGCCTTTTCATCAGAAGGCCATGGTTATTTTATCAAAGATGGGTGCCAGGCTATTTTATCACGGTGTAACTTTGATTTCATGGGCACTTTGTGCTCAGGATTTCCATGCTTTTTATGTTTTCATTCAGCCTCAGTGCTCCAGCCTTGTCCATCATTGAGAGCTGAATCTTCCCCATCCTCTGTCCTTAAGCAGGAATATTTTGCCTGGAGGTCTCCGTGATTCCAGAGGGACTCTGGAAATGTGGGATGCCTGTGGTTACAGGAGAACTTCAGATGCACTTTCAGATGTGGCTGTAGGATGTCAGAGCTTACCCTCCCTTCACTGCATCGCTCTCTTCACTCAGCAGCAGCATCTCTATTCAGCCTGGGGGCTTGACCCTGACTATCTCCAATCTCCAGCGTGTTCTCCTCGCTTCCCACGTGTGCTTCTTATTCACTTTCTCTATTCAGGATGCAAATGGCAGATGGTTTTTCTTTTTTGGTTTCAAGGTCTTCTCATCGGAGCCTTTCAGCCATTCAGCCTCACCAACTAGTTCGCTTAATTACCTCAACTTTTTGAAACTGAAAACCTTGCAGACCTGCTTTTATTTTGCTTAAACTGAGTTAATTTGTGGAAAATAGGCTTGAGTTGAGTGATCACAAGCAGCTTTTATTACAGCATCCTCACTATTTGCCAAAAGTCTCCTGCAGAATCACCTCTGGTTTGCTCAGTGCCTGTTTTGTTCTGAAGTCTGTTGGCTCTTACATCCTGGACTTACAGGGCCCCACTGTTGGTATTTGTTCTTCCTTCTATATCTGGAATTTTAATACTCCCTTATCAGCCAGTTCCTCGGAGTGTTTCTTTTTCTCTCTAGCCATTTTTAAAAGCTCTCTGCACACATCCAAACCCAATGGTGGGGTCTCCAGCGGACCTCTAGCACAATCCCAGCAGACAGCCTTTTACAGCCTGTTCCCAAAGTGACTCTAATCCAGAACGATCGTTTTATGCCTGCTATCACTTTGGATTTTTAGCAAACACAGATGATTCACTCAGCTCACAGAAAGAACTGTGGAACAATGTCCCAAAAGATTATTTGAAAGGAGTTTTGGGCATGGATTTAGGGTGACCATGGGTAGTGTGCAGGCTGAAGGTGGGGAGCTTTGAGGGTGGGTGTTTTCCCCAGCCACCTGCAGATGTGTTTCCCAGCTGCCTTTACTACAGGATGATGATAATTTCTAACAGATTGTTTTCCTGACAAGGAAGAATTATCCCTGGTTTACATTGTGGGAGCTGAACCCGGGGAGAAATGGAACAGCTGGCTTAAACACACAGGTCTGTGTGAGCAGAGTCTGTGCTCCCCCAGTCGTTTCAAGCACTCTCAGCAATCTGGCAGCTTGTCAAGGCCCCTCAAATTGTGTGGACTTGAGGGTGAGCTGAAGTGCTGGAGCATCACAGCCTCGAGTCTGGTAGCCTGGTGCAACACAGCACACGCTGAAAACGATGCTTTTGTACTTTACCCAACTGCTTGGTTTGCAGTCACTTTTAATTTAAGTTTAGACAGTGCTGAGTGCTTAATTAAAAAAAAAAAAAAAAAAGTGCTTTAGGTAGACAAGAGTGTAATGCCCGAGCTATGCCACAGTTACAATATGTAGGTGTTTGGGGATTATGTTATAGACAAGCAAAATGATTGTTTCTTTTTAACTTCTGTTTAAATATAGTTCAAATGATGGGATATTTAGTAGAGCAGAATAAGCTGATGCCTGCCAGCTTTCTCATACCAGTGGTTACCAGATGTGTCTGTATTTAGAACCCCGCCATCTGTTCCAGGGTGGAGTTTGGGGCTAGTCTAGGTATTTGGATGTGTCTTCTTCCTTGGGTATCTCTGGAAAACTTCAAAGCATCTGTGCTGAGATGAAGGGGAAGCATGGTTAGCTGTAATACTCCAGGAATTCAAGGGAATTTTCCAGAAATGCAGCTGATTCCCCAGTGCAGCAGGGCTTGGAAGGGGAAGGAGCCTTGAGGAGAGGCAGCGCTGGTATTTTGTGCCGTTGCTCACCAATTGCCAAGACCCGGTCGGAGTTTCGTTTGGCCGTCACCAGGCTGGGCTGCTGCTTCCTGCTTTGGATTCCGTCTTTCTTAAGAGGCCATGGAATTTCCAGTATTGCAACACAAAAGTTTCTTAATGGGATTTTAAAAATTATTTCTGTAGATAAGTTAGTTCTGTTTAGATATGTTTTATATCATTTCTTTTGATGCTGGATTGGTGTAGAATTACTGTGAGCTGTTACAGAGTAAGGGGAGGGAAACCTGTTCTCCCTTTACCCTCTCTCACCACATCCAGCTCCACCAAAGCCAGGAGTGACCCATCACACTGAAATTAATTTTTGGTCATTTTGGGGATGGGGAAAAACATATTTTGATCAACAAACTACTTGTGAAAAAGACTCACCTGGTACTGGTAACAGCCTTTGGTTGACAGTGATCTGGGACGTACTGGGAAGGTGAGAAAGCTACGTGTGTGTGTATCCATCCAGTGTCTCATGGTTTATTTGTCACCACTGTCTTCATCTCTCAGATCTTCTGAGATAGGACAATGAGCCTTTTAGAAAGCTTCTTGTGAAGAAAAGAACTCAGAGTGGCTATGAATGGTTTTATAAACAAAGCATTGTGGTAATGGGATTGGAACAAGATGATTTTTAAGGTCACTTCCGATCCATACCACTATGTGATTCTGTGATAATATGATAATTTAATTATTTTATCTAGAATATTTGTCCCTAATCAAGCATGCAATTCGACATACTCAGAGTGTGATCCATAATATTCCACCCCAAACAAAAAGCTTCTATCAATCCATTTATTGCCCAATAATTTTTCTTTTACAAAGCCAGGTAAAATAAAACCAGTAACTGTGCCCTCATCAAGAAGGGAACAGGCACTTCTTTTCCTCATCCCCTTTAAGCAGTGTCCTCCAGCATCTTATCAAAAGCGTCCACTACTTTTATAAGCTTATTTTCTTTTGCTATCGGGAACTGGTCCCTCTGTGCAGGATGCTGACAGTTCATTGTGTTTGCTCTTTGGATCCCAGCTGGGGCTGCAGCAGATCCAAAGCAGAATTAGGATTTGGGAGGGAAGGGTCTGTGTGTCCATTCCTGTGCTGACTTTTCCTTTCCTGCTCCTGCCAGGAGATAGTGCTCCTGGGTGTTCCACTGCACGTTCTAGCCCTTGCCATGCTTTATGGCCAGTGGTGTGTATTGTTACAATACTCCTCGTGCCCATGGGGTCTTCAAAGGGCTTTATTTAACTGTACTGAGATGCCTTTACCTACCACTGAAATGCAGCTGCTAAAGCTGCAGAGCCTGGCAGCTGCTCCAGCAGCAGGAGCACGACCAGGCCACCGCTTTTATATCATAAAGGAAGTGAAGAAAAAAAATAAATTTCCATATCCATTAAAAAACTGCAGGGAAAATGTAAATTGTCAGAATATAATTACCTAAACTGGAGTTTGGCCAGCATTTCAGATTAACATTTCCTATCGTCAAGCCATGGGATACCTGATGGCCAAAAGCAGTCGGAATCTCAGCAGGATTAAAAACTGCACTTTGCTGTGTGGTTGTTCCACGGTGGCTGGGAGATGTAGATAATCTATTTAGCACCTACAGCACCCTGGGGCTAGAAAGTGGCTGAATCCTATGAAATCCGATAGGAGTGTCTGAGGTTAAGAGCGTGGTCTGAAAGCATTCCGTGGAACTTGTAAAATCCGCAGATGGTCCGACCTTGGTACTGTCGCCTGTGGAAGGGAGGAGAAAGAGATTAAAAAAGATGTACCAAAAGGATTGCAGCAGGGAAAAGGTGGAAGCTCAGGGTCCTCCCTGACATCATTGTTCCATGTTTTTCTGAGGTTTGTTTCAGGCCATGGAAGTGGGCCATGGAAATGTGCATTAGCTGGCTCTGAAACTCCTTAATACCTGCTTGCGATGACTCAATGTAATTTAGAGCAGATTGGAGACACCGGGATGCAAGACACGCTCAGGAGGAAGTGGCATGAGGGAGAGGGAATGTGGTGTGGGTAAGGAAAAGAGGGGAAGTGGAGACCATTTACGTGGAGAGGACACAAAGATGTCATGGCATTCACTGTGTTCAGCTGCAGCTGCCAAGTGTAGAGTAACTTGAAAGTAATAAATATAAGGGAGGTTCCCAGCCTGAAATGGTACAGAGGTGTCTAAAGAAGTTGTGTGAGCAGAATCCCACACTGGTTTGGGTTAGTTAAAGCTCTGCCAGTGCCACCCCCTGCCAAGGGCAGGGACACCTTCCACTATCCCAGGTTGCTCCAAGCCCTGTCCAGCCTGGCCTGGGACACTTCCAGGGATCCAGGGGCAGCCACAGCTTCTCTGGGAATTCTGTTCCAGGGCCTCACCACCCTCACAGGGAAGAATTCTTTCCTAAATGTTGATCAGAAGGCCAAGATCTAAACTGTGGCTGCTTTTTAGGTGGCTTTGCTTTACATCTGCACGTTTCTCTACAGCAGGATTAGTGGTTTTAGTCCTTCACCCTGTCAGCTTCAACTCAAGGTCACCATGGAGTTTCCAAGTCCCTAACAGGATTGGCAGTGTGAATTGAGTCTGTTCCTTTGGGAAAACAGGTTTGGAAGCTGATAGAAGTAAAAGGCTTTTCCTTGCCAGGAAAATGTAGAGCAACTTTATCAGCAACTTATTTTCTTGTTTAAATAATTATTAATCATAGGTTATAGACCTTGCCCTTTAGGGTCCATTTCTGATGTGGAAATTTTATGTGTATATGAGAAAATAAAAGCCCAGATGGCAGAAAAGGTGGGAAATGAGGGTATTTGAATGCAGTAATTTTTTTGGGGGGATAAGCAGAAGGCAGCGGAGCAGTGGATTTTTCACATGGTAGAAGGGAAGCTGAAAACTCCTCTTTAAAACCAATTCCTGTTAGAAGAAGAAGAGGAAACACACAGAGAAGGGGATTAAATCTGAAGGTGTCTCTGCCAATATAATCTGTAATAGCCTTGACAGCACTTCCTGAAAGGGAGACTTGCCAGACCTGCTGCTGATCCTGACAGCTTCTTTTCTTTTGGGAGCTGAGAGAAGAATTGTTCTCCTGAGTTGTCCTTGAAGTGCACATTCTCCACTGGTGTTTCTTCCTTGGTGAGGACCTGAAGGGAATGATCATCTCCCTGTTTCCTCCTGCAGAGCTCCAAGTAGATCAGGGTGGAATACAAAACCCCAAGCTGTGGCACAGTGGGAACAGATGTGTGGTAGGACAACGTGGGTGTGTTCAGTGACTCGAATGTTAATTTAGTCTTTATACTGTGCCATAGTCATAGCCTTTTAAAAATTTTTGTTTTGATAAAATATAAAAAGAATTGTTTCTCCGAGCCTTTGGACCTGCAGTACCTATTCCTGCCCTTCCATACAGCACGTTCCCTGCAGTGAGATTGGATTTTGTATTGCCTATCAAAGGGCAGACCTGTGCCCCCTCCTCACCCCTTGCTGGTTTTCCATATCAGAACAAAAGTTAGTTTCTCCTTGCATTCTTTACACATGTGTAAATGACTGCTAAAAAGTGTGGAGTGATGGAAAAGTGTTTTTTCGCCGTTTTGAAGTGCTCATGTTCTATTAAATCTGAGATTCCTGAAGCTTTTTGGCCAGAAACACACCACCTTCTTTACTCCTGGAGATAAACCCCCATTTCTTCCTGTGAAAAACTCTCTAATTCCCCCAAAGTTGTCATATTGTGTGTTCTGGTGTGGGTTTTCATTGCCATAGATACAAATGTGTTTCATGGAGCTCCTAATATATAAAATTAGAATGCATAAACAGAGGACTGGACCTGTGTGATGTGGTTTTGTTGTGAGAAGATGCTGGCACTGTTACTTGCCTTTCCCCCTCAACTTTATTTAATCATTGCTTTTTTCCCCCTATTTTGCTTCAGTTACCATCTGTTGCATGCTATGTTTGCTACTAGTCCCTGATTTCTACATGACTCCTCTAACTTCACAACATTTAACCACTGACGCTGCTCACGCCAACCCTCCAGCATGGATCTGGATGTTATTTTGTAACAAACTCCAAACCACAGTGGTATTTTAGTATCTGCTGATCAGTTTCCCACAATACAGTTGTTTTACTAACCTCTTTTGCCAGGAGGCACCTGGACGTCTCTCAGGGGGTCAGTGGCAACCATTGCGTCCACATCACTATAGGGCTGAGGCATGACGGAGCTCCATGGGGCCATCCTCACGGGGTCCTTGGGGGATACAGAGCACTGCATGGACTGACTGAGCTCCAGGGGGACACTCTGACAGGACTTTGGGGGGGACACACAGGGCTGCTTGCCCACAGGGCCGGGCTGCGGCTGCCCCTTCGAGGCAGCATCAGACACTGACAACATGGCGGCCCCTGCACGAGGGGAGCGGAGGGTGTGAGGGATGGGGGGCGCGCGCCTGCCTTTTAGGCGGGAAAGAGCGCCCGGGCGCGGCGCGCTTGCGCAGTGGAGAGTACCGAGCTGGGGGAAACTTCGGCTGTTCCCGTCAGGTTCCGGAGGCGAGAGTCTCGCTGCTCCCCGCCCTCAACCCTTCGGGTATCTCCGCCCCCGCTTCGCCTATCTCCGCCCCCGCTTCGGCTATCGCCGCCTCTCTTCGTTAAGTTCCGCCGCCACTTCGGCAACTTCCGCCATTTCGGTCGGAAATGGCCGAAGACGTGCGAGACCCAGCGGTTTAAGGGGAGAAGACCGGCCGGCTTCTCGGAATAAACCAACTGTGTCCGGCCCGTGGGGGGGGAGCAGGGGAGGGCGGACGGAGCGGGAAGACGAGGCAGTGGCTATGGCTCCCCCCCCAGCCACTCGCGGCTCCGCCGGGAGGGCGAAGTGAGGGCGCCGAGAGGTAGGAGCGGACCGTACCACGCACGGGGAGGGGGGGAGGAAGGTGGGAGAACAGTAACACCCCCCTCGGAACCCCCCCGCTGCAGCCCGTGGGGCCGGGTAAGGCGGGAATGGTACAGTCCGGGGGAAGCCCCCTGGAGCGGCNGCTGGGGGGATCTGATAGGTTTCCCTCATGGCTAGGGGGCTGTGAACGGAGATCCTTCAGGGCTGGGGGGCTGTGAGCGAGGTTCCCTCACGGCTGGGGGGCACGGTGGGGAGAGGGTCCTGACAGCTGGGGGATCTGTGAGGGGGGGCCCTCAGGGATGGGGGTTTGGGAGGGGGGCGTTCAGGG
>WAAG01090042.1:80432-115544 GCA_013390105.1 Tichodroma muraria
TTCCCTCAGGGCTGGGGGCTCGGTGCGGGAGTTCCCTCAGGGCTGGGGGTCCCTTCAGGGCTAGTGAGGCTGTGAAGGGAGTTCCTCACCTCACAGCGTGAGAAGCGTCGTGGGGATGTCACACTGCAAGGGGGGACCCCCACAAGGCTGGGAGAGCCCCTCAGCGATGGTGGACTGTGAAACAGAGTCCCTCACAGCATGAGGGGCATTGTGGGGGGTCTCACAGAGTGAGGGACACTGTGGAGGGGTCCCCACAAGCCTGGGGACCCTCATGGCGGGAGGGCTGTGGTGGCAGGTGGTGCCCAGGTGCTGCTGACAGGCTCCAGCCTTCCTGCCTGTCCTCCCTCCTGCATCTGAGACCCGCCTTGTCCTGCCTGTGGATCCCCAGCGTTTCAGGGACCGTCACATCCACCCTGGCCAGTGCAGCCCCATTTCTCCCCCTCTGAGGCAGTGCCTGAGTTGTGCTCCCTGTGGTTCTTGCTGGGGTTCTGCCTTGCGAGGTGGTGAGGACAGCAAGGACGAGGCTGCCCTCGCTCTGGACTTCTTAGCGTGGCTGGTACTGCACTCCTGTGAATTATTTGCTAAAGTTGAGGTCCGTGTTGTTATTTTTTCCCAGCTGTTTTCCCCACATGAGGTCTCTTCCTGCTCAAGAAACATCGGGGTCTTTACCAAAAATTTTACCTGTGTGGCGATAATAGTAACTTCATGCCAACAGGCTAATGCCCCGTTACGCTGGTCCAAACCCAAACAATTTGGAGCCTGAAGGGGCTGGAAATGGTTCAGGTGGTACTAAGGATTCACAGAGATTCTGAGAAGCACTTTAGATAAGCTGTTCTGTTGCTGTGTGTGTTAAAATCCAAACATTGACCAGTTTCTGACCTCTTGTTGCTTTTGCGTGAGTCTGATAGATCGCGTGTGTTGATATCATGATATGATAACTTGCCTTTAAAGTG
The DNA here is from genome assembly GCA_013390105.1 of Tichodroma muraria. NCBI lineage: Eukaryota > Metazoa > Chordata > Aves > Passeriformes > Sittidae > Tichodroma > Tichodroma muraria. Next base: position 81,386 of record WAAG01090042.1, read on the forward strand.
CCTGGGTTTCTTGTGCTGCAAGCCTCACGTGTGCGAAGAAGATTAAGTAACTTTGTTTCCTGACAGAAGTGTCACATGCAGGTGATTATCTTAGATATTTCTGTTCTCATGGAGAAATCTATGATATCCGAGATAGTAACATCTTGGAACGTGGGTTGGCGGGTTTTATCAAGTACTGAGTAATCTTAAACTCGTTTCTATGCAGAAATAGCATCAGAAATGAACCACAGTCTGATTATGTGATGATGGGGAGAGATTCGTCTCCCCCTGACAAATCCCTTAACTTCACGTACCTTCTGAGAGCCCAGTTGTTATCATGCAGTGTTATCTGTACCCACTCAGGCCTTTGGAATGCCTCTGCTTTTCCATTTCTCGTTCCAGAAATGTGAGTTTGCATGGGTTCAGCTCGGTGTTCAGGGATTCTGGAGCGGGGGTAATTGCCTGCCTTCACTGAGCAAATTTTTCCAGCAGCTCAGCTGTGGTACAGACAGTTCTTGAACTACTTGATGTCGTGTTGCAGAAGGGAAGTCCTGAGCAGTTTTCTGGAATTCTCTGATTTTTCAAGTGGGGACTGTTAGCTCTCATGTTTGTTTACACGTGACGATGGATTTTGGCAGTTGTCAAGTCAGAGCAAAAGCAGCAAATTCTGGGAACAAGTAAAACATGATTGTTGAATTGCCTTCACTTAGGCTGGGTCTCAATAATACACGATACACGGCAAAGTCAGAGGGTTGTGTGCTGTTCAGATGGGCTGGGAAAGATCATCATCATCATCATCATCATCATCATCATCTTCCTATGAATATTTGTAGATCTCTAGGACTGTTTAGCTGCTGAATTGGATGTTGTTGATGCATTCCCAAGTTTTGTTGCTTATGGGGAGCCAGAGGCCTTCCTGAGCTTGCTTCCCATGGCTATTAATTCTTGAAATGCCACGACACCTTCAGCTTAAGTTTTTCATTTGTCTCTCTCTTTCTGGCCATGTATATTTTTTGTGTATTTATTGTTTTTTCCTTCCAATCTCTGTTGCCTGATTTTTTTCTCCTTACTGTTTGACTCCTATTGCCTCTCCCAGTTGCCTTGCCTGTTTTCCCAGGGCATTCCTTGTGCTGCCCCAGTAATGTTTTCACCAGGCTGGGGATTTCAGCTAACCACAGACGTTACCTGTTTGATGCCAAGATCACGGCAGCCCTTTGTGATTTGGTTCCTGGTCCAGGGACAATTTTTCTGCTTTGGAGACCCCACAGAAACACTGAACTGGAGGGGACCTCATGGTCATTGGTTCCTATCTCATCACCAGAGATTTTTCCTGTGATCTATCCTAAATACCTTTATTTTTTGAGAAGGAGCAGACTGTGAACATTTTGGAGCAGCTCCTGACTCTGGGATTTTAACTCGGGGTGGAATATTTGGTGTTACTCCTAATGAGCGAAACCCAGAGCGAGATTCCTATGTCTCAACCACCCAGCAGGCGAAATATTGGGGTTTTTTTTGTTTGTTTCCATGTGAGAAAGACAAGTGTAACTCATAGGATTGTTTAGATACGCTATCTATACTGAGGAGACAAAAAAGTATCTCTGCTGCTGTGTGGCTTGGCAGTGGGGAAAGCATTCCCGTGGGATTTGGGGGATGCAGCTGGGGCCTCCAGTCGTCTCCTGCAACCCGTGCTGACACAGGCTGTTCTTGCTGGGCTAGAGCTAGCACAGGTATGAGCTGAGTTGTGGCGCTGCAATCCTCAAAAAGCAAGAGTTTTCTTCTGGGAGAACACTTGAAAGTGCTGTTTAGTGGGGCTTGTCGTGGTTGAGTTTGGCTCTTGCAGCTCAGCTGGCTGCTCGGCACATGCAAATCATGGTGGTGGATGCTGCCTGAGAAGAGGTGCAAAGCCAGTTTGAGGTTTTGGGGTTTGTTTAGGAAGGATAAAGACAGAAGCATGTGCAGCTCAGTGGCTTGCAGCTCATCGATCCCCGGGCTGCCTGGGCGTAGGAAGCCTCGAGCGCTGGCCCACCAGGTAAACTGATGTTATTACAGCACTTGCAGGGCCAGTTTTGAAGTGCAAATTGAAGTCATTGCTGTTTGTTAATTGATGCCTGTTACCGGCAAGAGCAGTTTAGAGGTCTGACTAATCCATCTCAGATGAAAGAGGGCAGGTTTAGGTTAGATTTTAGGAAGGAATTCTTTGCTGGGGGTGTGGGGAGGCCCTGGCACAGGGTCCCCAGAGAAGCTGTGGCTGCCCCTGGATCCCTGGAAGCGTCCAAGGCCAGGTTGGATTGGGCTTGGGGCAACGTGGGATAGTGGAAAGTGTCCCTTTCCCATTGCAGGGGGTGGGATGGGATGAGTTTTAAGGTCCCTCACAACCCAAACCATTCTGGGATTTGATGATCTGTCCCTGCTAATTGGTGGTGAATGGATAATGGTTTCTCAGGGCTGCGTTGACATAACCAATAACACCACAAAGTGATCTGTTCCTCGAGGGTAAAATCGAGTGAAATACAGAAAATTGAGACTTATAAATCAGTCAAATCAATCCTGCAGGTTTTTTGGGGTGGCACAGAACCCTAAACCTCCAAACCAGCAGTTAATCTGTAGCCACTAATGGACATAAAGACTTAAAGACTGTTTTAAATATATTCTAATGAGTCTAATGAGTCACATATTCTAATGAGTCTCAGAATTTCTGCTCTTACACTCAGCTTCTTAAATGATTGGAATCTCGTTGCCTGGAGTCAGAGTTTGTGTTTTCTCGGCTATCCTCTGCCCTCCCCTTTCCCTGTGAATTTTGGTGCATTAAGAAAATGTACCACTTCTCTAAGGCAAATGCCTGCCTGAGAGTGGTATCAGAACATGGGATTAACCCACGGATTCTAAGAAACACTTTCAAGTTTCTTCTAACAGAAAATGTTAAGAACATTTCCCAGTGCAGAAGTAACATTTTTATTCCCCTACTTTGCACAGTGCCCAGCTGCTTGGTCTTTTACCTGTCTTGTCTCATAAAACGCTTTCTTTTATGGTTCGAAATACTTCCAGGTATCTTCTCATCTGACTTTAATCTTAGGGACAGTGACAGTGCAGGTAGCCTGAGGTTTGTTTTCCTTCCTGTTGTGTTTTGGTACCAGCGTTGCCTGAAGTGTGGATTCCAACATCTGCCTCTGGATGAGTTGTTTTCCTGTTCAGTGCTACCCTTCAGTGTAACAAAGTCATCTCAAATCTGTGCCGGAATATTTGGCATCGATGGATTCATCTGGAAGTGAGTTCTGTTTGTTTAAAGGCCACAGTGCCACAGAGCAGGAAATGCATTGCTCTGCCCATGCATTGCCTTCTTCAGGGAACACTTCTTGACAGGTTGGGTACTTTGTAAATCCAGACAAAGAGATGATGAATTCTAGTTTGGGCACTTAATGTGGAAACTGGCTTCTCTGCTTATAAAAGCAATACAATTAAAACCATCCAACGTCCTCCATTACATTGTCCATCAACACATCTCCATTTCCAAATGGGAGAGGAGCTTTCCTTTTCCCCATCCCATATGTACCCCACCTTCTGGGCCCGGGTTTGATGGAATCGAGCACGTCACTGAACGTGGGAAAGGCTTCTTTATCTTTTCCACCTGTGGTCCAGTGCCTCCGCATCGTACGTAACGCAGGAGCGCATCGGGCTGGGATCTGTACACGCCTTTTAGTGTTTCTATTACAGGCACGAGGAAGTCATTATGCTGCAGGTCTGCTCAGTGTAGGCACTTAGTGGGAAGTGATGTGTTCTGGATTGTGCTGGTGTGGAGTGGTTGGAGGATATGCTGGGGAGTGCTGCTGACACGCAGATGATGCCTGGAAAAGGTTGGCATGGAAGCGTTGGAGCTTGTGACGAGAAGGAGCTGCCAAACAAGTGGGGAGCAAGTCTCGGAGTTGAGAGCAGAGCCTAAATATATAGAGCAATGCCGTGAGCCTCTTTCTAAGGGGTCTGGAAAGTCTAAGCAGAGCAGTCCTGAATTCCCTACCAGAGCCTTTCCTTTGCAGGGAAACTCGTGAGGGTCTGCAAGTAAAATAGGTCGGAAACCTTTGATACAAGTGCAGTAGAGACATCAGAGCTGTGATGTTGACCAGCAGGTGAGCAGAAGTCAGGACAGTATGATCTTGTCTTCCTCATTTAGAGGTAATTTGCTGGCCATGTGAACAGGAGCCCACTGACTCCCAGAAATGCATTGTACATCTAATAATACATGTCAGGGAATAGGTTAGCATCGTTCTCAGATAGTTAATAAAGGTAGCACTTCCATAGCAAATAGGAAGGAAAGAAAACCAAATCGTGCATTGTTCAGGTAAGATATTTCTTTCCTTAGGCATCTCTCCTGGGAAGACCTTGGTGCTTGTAAATGAATCTACCGCCTACCTTGTGTACCTTCATTTTAATGTGGGGATTGAGGAGGAGCCAGCTATCGGAAAAGCAGCCAGAGATGGATGCCTTGGAAAGGTGCCACTAATTACTGTGGAGTCTGACAATTAGCTGTTAAGCCTTTCCTTGCAAAGTTCTCAAGGGTGCATCCCAAAACAAAAACAAGGACCTGGAGAAAGGGGAGAGCTGTCCTTGTAGTGATTTTGTAGGGTGATTGTTAAAAGCAGAAGGTAGAGCTGATTCTGAGGTGGTTCCCTTCCAGCAGAGCAGGTCTGATTTGATGGATCCAGAAGCATTTTGATTTTTTTGCTGCTGGGCTCTGTCTCAGTTTGCAAACTTCTTACACTCCTTACCTTTAAAACAGGTTTGAGGCTGCCATTCTTCATGGGGAAAGCTGTAAATCAGTAACATCTGCTAAGTGTCATTGCTGATGTTAATCTGAGAATTTTTAACAAAAATCAAGATGTAATAAAAGAAGATTCAAAGAAATCTTGCAGTTGGTTTCTTGCATTTGCCTCCAGGGTCTTCTGACTCTGTTTTCACTTTGTGGCAATGATGAATAGCAGCAAGCCTTTTGCCAGTGTCTCAAGGGTGTAGTTAGCTAGGATTAACGATTGAGCTGGAGCTGGCAGGTATCTCAAGGTATTTGTACACAAGCTGATCTCCCCCCACCCCTCAGGGATCAGACCTGCTCTTTCCCTGCAAATGACTTCTACGTTGTTGGGACAATGGTGATTTTGATTAGAAAAGCCAAGCTACAGAACTGTTTCTCCCTTGTCAAATGAAATGTCGGGGAAGATGTTTTTGCATGCACTGTTTTGCTGAGCTTGTGTTTCAGGTGACATTGTTCAGGTGGCAATGCCAGGAGCATCTTCATGGGTAGTTTACACCAGCATGACCCAGGCCTTGCTCTGACTTGTGTCTGTATAGTTCCATTGCCTTGGAAGGAGTGACCTGGAATCTGCAGACAGATCTGGCGCCTGTTCCCATGTGCATCTCTGTTCTGACACGCGAGCCCTGGGTTCCAGCAGCTCTCTCTGGGACAGAAAGTGGCAGCTGTTTGACAAATGCAGTGGAGCAAGTGTTATAAAAAGAACCAAAGCGAATTTCCTCTCCTCAAAACTGATTAAAGCAGGAGCAGTATTGGGAATGCTTCTTGTGAGCTCGGTGTTCCTGTGCAGGGGAGTCTCGCTTGGCCGGTCTGCTGTCCCTGTACCTATTCTTAGCCTGTTTACCAAAAGCTGTTGTATGTGCTTCGAGAGATCTCCCTGTTCAGGCTGTTTATGTGTTTATGTGGAGTCTTTTGAAGAGAGAGGGGATTATATCCAAGCTCTTCTGTCACCTCCTCCTGCTTCTGTGCTTTATAACTGCTCAGGGAGTACGGGTTAACATTTTCCATAGTATCTGAGCGTATCGCAGAGTGTTTGAGGCAGTGGAAGTACTGCCTGGTACTTCTTGACACTGACCTTCGAATTTGAGTTTTGTGACATGGTTGAACTGATTTCACAGCCTGCTGCTAGAAGGGGTGGCCTTGGTCCCTCTCCCTCTTTCAACTCTGCAAGTCTCTGTCTTTCAGCTGATGCCTCAGTGAAGTGATTCAGTTTGAAAATCCAGCAGCAAACTGCTTGAGGGATTTTTGGTAGGAGATGGGGAGTCCCCTTGGTAGGGAGCACAAGGCAAGGGCTGGTGCCCTGGGAGGTTTCATGCTGGAGTGTCCTTGGAGGGAGATCAGAGAATAGATTGGAAAAGCACTTGGAGATCATGGAGTCCGACCATCCCTCAGCACTGCCAAAGCTACCACTGACCCATGTCCCCAAGTGCCACATCCACATGGCTTTTAAATCCCTGCAGGGATGGAGACTCCACCAGTGCCCTGGGCAGCTGTGCCAGGGCTGGGCAGCCCTTTAAGTGACGGAATTCCTCCTGTTATCCAGCTGAAGCTCCCTGGCACAGCTTGAGGCTGTTCCTCTCATCCTGTCCCCGTTCCCTGGGAGCAGAGCCTGATCCCACCTGGCTGCCCGCTCCTGTCAGGGAATTCCAGAGAGGGAACAGTTCCCCTCTGAGCCTCCTTTTCTCCAGGCTGAGCCCCTTTCCCAGCTCCCTCAGCTGCTCCTGGTGCTCCAGCCCCTTCCCCAGCTCCATTCCCTTCCCTGGACAAGCTCCGGCCCCTCAGTGTCCTTCCTGCCCCAGAGCTATCCACAGGGCTGGAGGTGCCCCAGCAGAGCCAGCACAGGGGACAGGCACTGCCCTGGCCCTGCTGCCACCCCAGAGCTGGGACAAGTCAGATGCCACTGGCCTCTCTGCCCACCTAGGCACACCTGGGCTCATGGCCACCTGCCTGTGGGCCACCCTCCCAGGTTCTTTCCCAAGCAGCAGCTTTCCAGCCCCTTCCCCTGGCAGTCACAGGAGTGGCTGAGCTTGGGCAGGTGAGAAATGGGCAGTGGGACAGTGCCACAGCCACTCTGCTGTGTCAGGGAGCTGCCCCAGCACCCTTTTATCTTCCCTGCAGCCCCAGGATGTGCTCAGGACCGAGGAGGGTGATTTAATGAAGCGCAGGGACTCGTTCTACATGAACACGCTGAATGGACAAGAATAGTTGGCTGTTGTATATGACTATGAAGGTCACCAGAATCAGATGCTCATTTTTCAGCTCCTCGTTGCTGCTGGGTGCAGCAGAGCTTTGTGCTGACACAGGCAGTTCCTGTCAATGGGGCTGGAGTGGCACTGAGAGAAGAAAATGCCATGTTTTGAAGGTTCTTGGTAGCGAGATGACTGGAAAAAAAACCTGTGTATTGGGTACAAATTTTTCCGGCTTTCGGGGCTCTTTTTATTGCCTGACTTTTTATTCTGATGTCTCCTTGCTATGAATTCTGCTTTTCTGTTTTGAGAAGTGAAATTAATAATCTCCCTTACTTCCTGTCCAATGGGAAGGAATGTCTTCATCCTGGCCCAAGCTGAGCTGCAGATGAGACCTGTTTTGGGAACTGTTATGCAAAACCAGAGGAAGAGGAAACAAACAGTTCTCAATTCTCTTTGAAATACAGTTTTAATGGTTCCTTGGTAATTCATGCAATTATTTAATCGGCTGCATGATCCCTGGGATTATTATTCTTTCCAGGTAATAACTGAAGCAGTAACGATATCTTGTAAATTGAAAAAAAAAAACACCAAAAAACAAACGAATTGGCATATGTTGCTTGCAGTGCTGCGTTTTAGTAATTGTTTGAAATGACCTTTTGGAATCTTGGAGAGAAAATTTGTTTGCTTGACTTTCTCCCAGATCAGCTCCTGGCAATCTCAATATAGAGCAAAATTGAGTTGTTTTGGGTTTTTTAATTACATTCTGACAGCAAAGCCTGTTTTTCTATGTGCATTACTGGTTTTGCTTTTTTAAAGGTTAAGCTCTATTACCCAGGACTTCCACAGATGAAGTTTTTGAAACTTTTTGGTGTGGTTGTTTGCCTGGATTTTTTTAAGCCAGAATTGCTTATCCTGGGTATTATTACAAAATACATATTTATTTATTTATTTATTTAAAGAGAAAATTCTCACTGTATTTTTGATTGTCTAGAGACATGATGATGAAAGGTCTGTGGGTTTTTTGTTGGTTTTATTTGAGGGTTTGCTTTGGTTTTGTGTTATTTTGTTTTTGAGTTTTTTGTTTGCTTTTTTTTTTTTTTTTGTCTTTTTCAGCTTTAGAGGTTGTAGTGTGATGAGATCATAGAACCTTGCCAGGTTTAGGGAAAGAAAAGAATTTTTTTTTCTTCTCTTACAAAGTTTTAGCAGAGTTCTTGTGAAATCTGGTTCCTCAGTGCCACTGGGTTGTGGTCAGAGCCCACTGTGGGTTTGGTTTGTAGGAAAATATCCGGTATCTGAGGGCCTTGCTCCACACCAACTCTCCGTGAAACATGCTCTTTTCAGGGATGAGACCAATGGCTCTTCCTTTTTTGCTTTCGAAAATTCTGGCATTTTTCCACTTAAAAATCTGACAGCCCTTGAGAGTGAAGGGTCAGAAAGACACGTTGTGTGAAATCTCTCAGCATTCAAGTTTTCACGCGAGAGCCCATTGCTCTGTGTGTTTTCTGGAGCTGCACTTGTTGAGGCTGTGAGAGCCTGGTCCTCCAAACACACTGAAGAAATCTCTGTGAGAGCCGTGCCAAGGAGCAGGTGCTGCAAAATTCAGCTTCTGCCACCTTAGGAGAGAATTGCTCTGATGGAAATCAGCATCTCTCAAGGGAAAATTAAGTCTCCTAAATGAGTGTCCAAGCTGTAACAAGATGACAGATGCCAGAAGTATGTCCAATAGCTCAGTCTGGAGTTTCCCTTCTTCTCAGGCTGATCTCTCAAGGCAGCGTGGTGTCCCAAAGGACTGAAACCTGGAGTTGTTTCCGCAGGGGACAGAAATGACTGGAAGAATCAAATGGGACCCAGCCACAATGATCTGGAGCTGAGTGAGCAGCAGCCTGTGTGATTTCAGCCTCCTCATCAGGCTGGTTTTCACACATCCCGACTTGAAAAAGTCGGTTTTTCATCCTTGGATCTGAATAGACAAACCTGAGGGGCTCCATATTTCCTGCTAAATTCCTGATAAGATCTTTTACTGTTTGAACTTGCAAAGCAGTTTAGGTGTGTGCTTCCCTGTTTGCAGGGCTCCTGCAAAAAGCTTGATCCACCCCTTCATTTAGTTGAGTCCGTTTGGAATGAACAATGTTCCTCAAGCTGTGAATACAAGAATGGTTTAGCTTTAAAAAAAAAAGATACTCCCCTGCAAACAGATGATGTAATGCCCAAGCTCCATGTTTAAACAGTAGCTAATTTGCCAGGGGATAAACCAGGGTGAAATCCATCAGGCTTTCTAATTTCCCACATTCACCAGAGCTTTGTTCTTTTTGCTTTCGAATGCAGGGTACATTTGTGTGTCCACACTGTGTGGTTTCCTTCAGCTTCTGCAGCCAAAGAGTTTGTCCAGGGGCAAGAGAAAATGTTGCTGTAAACCTTTTGTTGCTATAAACCTTGATATGCATCTTTTTTGGTTTTAAGTTTTACTTTGTGACTGAATTAAAATCCCGAGCCATCCCTTTGATGAGCTGCAGCACAGGGTTTATTCTGAATCTGGATCTTGTCTCTTTGCAGGCACGTTCCTTTGGCCAAGCAAGATTCATTCCCTGCAAGGTCCCTGGGGCACTGCTGGGTGGGAGACTCCTTGTTCTGCAGCTGGTTTGGGCTGCCTGTGGATTGTTTACTTGATGTTTGGACTCTCCTCTCCCAGCCAGTTTTGTACAAAACAAGGAACACTTAGTTTTCACACATTAAAAAAGAAAAAAAAAAAAAAAATGACATGAGCAGCTTTCTTTGCTGGTGGCAGCTCTGGTCTGTGTAGTGCTTCGTGTCTGCTGACAGGAGGGGACTTTGGCTGGCTGGGGAAGAGGGAGGTTTGGATCAACGCTCCCCTCCTCCTCCCTGGGATGGTCTGTTTATTGGAATTTTTCACTGACCTATTCCTTTAATCCTCAGTTTTGGCACCATTTCCCAGGGCTCGTGTAAGCACAGGACTTTGCCAGCCAGCAAGGATGAGCCAGGGCACACAACAGGGTTAGAGACATCCAGGAGCTACAGTGTCTGCCTGTTCTGATGGAGGAGGGAAGATGTGACACGAGAAATTGAAGTGACAGTTAAAGGAATTGCTTCCATCTTCTCTGGCTTTTTCTATCGAAAAGCAAAAAAATGCCCATCTTCGAACTCAGAGCAGTTTCATCTTAAAAGCTGCCCCAGTCTGGGGTGACCCTGTTTCTTGGGGATGTCATTACCCAGCCTGGCATGTGGGGTGACTTCAGCAGTTTTTCTTCCTCTGAGCAGTGCTGGCAGAAAGCTCTGAGGGCGCCTTGTGCTGACACTGCACCCGGGCTGGAGCAGTTGCTCTGGAAAGCAGCACTTGGGGAGAGATCCCATCTGTGAGAGCCGGCTCTGACTCACAGCATCGAGTTCTGCTGGGATGTGCTGGTTTCAAACAGCTGGATTTCAGAATCTCACAAAGATTGTGTAAGGGGTGGGAGGCTGAGGGGCTGTGCTGCAGCTGATGGTTTATTTTTTCCGTGGTTGAAAACTGAGAGTAGTGGGCCACTTGCAGTTCATGGTGGAGTTGTGTGCTTGATCTGTTCTGTTTATTATGATTTTATTCTCCGCACTCTGCTTGCTGGTTTGACTCCTTCCTCTTTGGCATTGTTTTCACATAAATCCTTTTCCTCAGAATTTCCCTGCTCCCTGCCAGCTGTGGAGCAGCTGGGAAGATACCGGAAAACACAAACTGCTCTGAAGGGCTGCTCAGAGGGGCACGGCTTGGCCATGGAGCCTGGATTTAGCTGGATCTCCTTGGATGGGCTGCACCACCCCATCTCCAGCGGTGGTGGGGATGTGTTGAGGAGCTGTGGGCTGCAGACAAGGAGCCTTTTGTCTGCTTGCCTTAGCAACCCTGCCTCTCTGAAAGCTGAGATGTTCTCACTCCCGCAGTGCCGTTCCCGGGAATGCTGGTTGTTTCCCGGGAAGCAGGCCTGCTTTGGAGGGCTGAGCTCAGGAAACTGGTCTTTCTATCCCTAGCCCCCATTTTTTCTTGATGATAGTAGGTCTCCAGGCCAAAAGAAGTCTGGTTATCTGATGTTTTTCCCCCAAGCAGCAAGTCCTGCTGACTCTCATCTGTTGTATCTATTCTGGTGGGCATGATGTGCTGAATTTAAATAAATTGTAGTCTTTGCTAAATATCTGTCAAATATTGACTTAGTCTGTAGGGTGAGCTGACTAAGCTGAAATTAATGGTGTAATTCCAGCTTGTTTGGCACAAGTGTGGAGGCAGTTTCATTGCAGATGGTAGAGGAAATTAAGATCTTACCTTGACTGCAGCTCAAGGGGAGGAAAGAGAAGCCTTGGGCTTATATGGCAGTAAGGAAAGACTTGGTGGAGACAGAGAGGGGGAGTGTTTGTAAAGATATTGAGGGTGATAAAAACTCTTCCCAGTGAGTGAGGTCATAAGACAAAAATTGAGGTGGTGTTGTTAACTGTGTGCTATTACAGATGTCATGAGATGATCTTCTACATTCTGGTCCCTTGCCATACCCCTGGGATAATTTTTCTAAATCTATTGAAAATGAGATCCAAAAAAAATACGAGACAATCTGGCTGGTTGAGGTTTTTGGCACGGATCAACAGCCTCAGTGCTGGTATCTGCTGGCTTTGTGCGTTCACCTCTGCAGGTGAACAACTCCACGTGTTCCTGAGGCGCTGCTGCGAAATGACAAAGTCCTGACACCTCCAAGCAGGCAAAGAAATGGAGATGCAAGGAGGTGTCTGAAGGGATCCAAGTGATCCAAACGAGCTGATGGCAGAACTGGAGCTGAAGCACTCAGCTTCCCTTGTGTTTCAGAGCCTGTCCTTCGAACTCCTGGGAAGGTTGTGGGTATTTGAGGTTATTTTTGAAAGGTTTGTTGCTGGCATAAATGAATCTTGGAATTCAAAGCAATAAAGATGCAGCTTCAGGGCCAGTCCTGCTTGAGTGACTGCAGGGATCTCAGGGCTAGTACAGTGAATCTGATGGAAGTTTATGAAAATGGAGAGCTCGTGAGTTGCTTTGGGTTTCTTTTAACACCTTTTTTCTTTTCACTCCTTAACTCTTTGCTGCAGGTAGTAAGACCCCCATTGTAACTTTCAATTTTATGGGAGCTTTGTGCCTCCAATCGATTGGTTCCTGGCTGATCTTCAATAGCCCAGAGAGCAAATGTAATGCAGCAAATTCATTATATGCTAAAATATTTATTGTGTTACTGTTAAGGTCACTGATGGCAGTGGAGGCTCGGTAAGATACAGTCCTGAATCTTTCCAAAGATAGTATCTGTCACCACTCTCTTTTGAGAGCAGTGTCTTAAGAAGTACCTGGAATAACTTATCCTCAGCCCATGCTTTTGGAGGTACGTGTTTGGACCTTGTGTAGGTCAATAAATGACTCTTATGCTGCATCTGAAAGTGAACAGCTGTATTTAATTTTGTCGCGTGTACTCTCACAGGCAGATGTGGAGGACAGAGCAAGGAAGGAATCTTAGTTTAACCTTGTCCCTTTTTGCTTGATTTAAGTAATTTGCAGAGTTGTATAATAAAATCTCGACAATCTGATTTCTATTCAGGTTGCAGTAATCTGGAATTGTCAGTAATGCCCAAGGGCGTTTTTGCTCCTACCTGTGTAGGAGTGAATTACTTGTTGCCTGACATCACCTGGAAAGGTAGCAATGAAAAGGCTTCCTGGCAGTGAGGTGGGCTGTGACTTCCCTTCCCCTGAACCACAGAAGGAAATATTTAGCAAATGGATTCGGGGCTGGGAGGAATCTCTTAAACCCCTTCCCCAGGTGCAGGAGTGGTGGTGTGTGACTGTTCCCACTGCAGGACCCTGCATGTTGTGGGATGCATTACTGACCTATTTGCTGGTAGTTCTAGCATCTGGCTGGGATTAGTTCGGCCAGCTGATCCCCAATTCCATGCTATAATGGTGTGTCTTTAAGCACGGGGTCAGATGACTGGATACTGAGGAGCATTTTGGAGTCCGGCCTTGCAAATACAGCTTGTTAATAGAAGCTGTGCTCGCTGGCAAAGCTGCCTTTTAAAGTTCTGCTTTTAAATACCCTCCCCACGATATTCCAGCCTCTGGTTTCTCACTGACTGCAGCCTGCCTGAACCTCCCTCTGCCTGCAGCTCCTCTGCCAAGCAGCGGCTGCTGGCCTGCACATTTGTCACCTGTGGCCACTCCTCTGGCAGCGAGGGGCTCTTTCCTCATCACACCGAGAGTTTTCCTAATTGGAAGTGAGCACTGAAGGGGCTGCATTTATTGTTCAAGCTCTTTGCCTGAGCGTGCCATTTCAGGCAGCTGCAGTGTGCTTCAACAGCTTCTGTCTGTCATGATCAGACAGAGCTCTAGATAATCTAGCAAATCTCTTGATTATGAGGGTGGAAAATAATATGCTTTGATTTACAGATGTTGCTGCACAAAAAGTGCTTCTGTGAATTCTCTGAATAGCAATATCTGGGTACCTTTGGTATCCTCAGTCTTTGAGTGCATCCATTTTCTAAACATATCCTGAATTCCTGCACACTTGCCTAGACACAGACATGGACAACTGTTTTACATACAAGCAGACAATTAATTATTTTTCAGTAGCATTTTAAGCCAAGTTCAGGGAGTGCATTGGGTCAAGGGGCCTTGAAGTTTACAGTAAAAAAGACAAAGGATGGTGGAGGCTGTTGCCTTATGGCTGATTATAGCCAGGTTGAAAAAAGCAAGGGGAACAAAAGCATGTTTTTCATTAATCCTCAGAACACCTTTTCCTTTCCTCCAGGAAGTTGTAGACAACCTTGGAAGCATCTTCTTGTGTCTTACCATTGTGAGCAGGATCTCTGATGCAGCAGGCACAGAGGTCTCGCCTCTGGTGCCAGCTGTGGTGGAGCTGCACCACCAGCAGGAGCAGGTGCTTCTGAAGGGGTTTGAAGTATTCTCTCCTTTTGGGCACACGAGCTCTCTTGGTTATAGACTGACTGACAGATCTGCAGAAGATTAGGAAGTGTTTTCACAACCCCTGGAGGCTGTGGTAAGTTAGAAGAAAGAGCTCCTGTGGTCTCTCCTGGCTGTGTGGCAGAGCAGTTTGGGAAGTGCTCAGACTGAATCTAAGCTCTGTTCTTGTTTGTGAGGTTTAGTTGTAATCTTGGTTTGCTGTGCTTTCAGTGGGACAGGGAAGGGGCGAGATGGTGGGAGGATAGAAATACACTTGTTTTGGTTGGAAGAGCTCCTGAATTTATGGTGTTAGCTGCTCTTCTGCTGAAGATGAGGACAGCATTCGTGTGGGAGACATTTAGGTTGGGACTTTTTTCTACAGATCTGGTTGTTTATCGAGTTTGTTTTTTTTTTTTTCTTTCCTCCTTTCTTGAGATCTGCTTTATAACTAGCAGAGAAAAACACCCTTTCTGTAGCACAGTTCATCTTGTCCTAAGCAGACATCTTGAACCAATCTGATTTTCTGTGCTCCAGCAGTGCCTGCTGCTCATGCTGGCTGCAGAGAGCGCCAGTCCAGCTGGTTCAGGTATGCTGGGAATCACTTGTGGCCAGCATTACTGAGTGAAACTGGGCCTTTGCAAGGCCAAACCTTGGCTGCTGGGTGGGTTTGGAGACTGTACATGCTCCTCATAGTTGCAACTTCCTCCTGCTTGGAAGAAAGAAGAGCTGGTGTGATTATACCCCGTGGTAGCAGGTCTGAGGTTTGAAAGAGGCCATTTTAGTGAGAGGCATTTTGTGGTTCAAATATCAATGAAGTGGTTCAGATATCAATGAAGAAAGCTGAAAGGCTTTGTTTCACTCTCCTGACCCTGGGAATATTGGCCATTTTGTCAGCTGGGATCCATCTGCAAGGGAAAGGTCCAGCTGGATGGGATGATGTCCTGGTAGCAAAGGAGGGAAAGAGACAGCGCATGGCTCCTTTTCCCAGGGATTTTTGTATCTCTGATCAGATGTGCATGGTGGAGGAAATCACACTGAAAACGACCACAGAGATTTCTGTTTTAACTCTCTAACTTGAGCCTGGATCATACAAAGCAAACCCTCCGAGCCTGTGAAGGGGGTTTTGTGGAGGAATAAAGCTCATTGTCAGCTGCCGTGTTCAGACCCTTGGGAAATTGTGACCATTGTCTGGGCTATTATTGCTTAATAAAAGCTTTGCATTTCCTCATTCAGGGCCTTGAAAATCTGGTTCTGTGCTTTTAAAAATAACTCAGCGTGAGCCACAATTGGGAGCATTCACAGAGGAAATTCTTCAGCCATTTAAAATAAAGTGAAGGGAGGGAAAAAAAGCTCTCCTTAAATTGCTTTTACTTACCCGTGAAGAGTGAGTGTGTCCCAGCCGTGCTTCCGCTATCTGGATGGAGCACGGAGGCTCTGCTCCTGCTCCTGTTTGCTTCCAGCCTTCCATGATTTTGGGTCCAGTGCTATCTCACCTGGGGAACCTGGGCTGGGCACGCCGGATGCATCCTCTTGGGAAGTGGGACTTCTTGTGGATGAGCACCTCTGGACAGGTGGGACCAGCAGTCACTGGTGGAGTTGATGTTCTTTGTGCTTGATGCAAAAAAGGCAAGAAAATGTTTTTCTTTCTGTTTGTACTGGAGGCCTCACCAGAAAGGGTCATTTCAGGCAAAATTAAATGTGGTCACATGCTGAAGGATGTGCAGGATTTCAGGCACCCACTCTGCAGGCTCTGTGGGAAGGGGGCAGAGGAGGGGGTGCTGTGGGCTCTGAGGTGTTCATCACCCCAAAGTTGGCTTCCCTGTAGTTTTCACTCTCCTGATTTGTGCTGGGAAATTATAGCCGAGCACAGAAGCCCTGAACTATTTTGCAGATCTGCTTTGGAGGCTTGTTTCTTTCCCTCTGTGTGTTCTTGGGTTTATTTTCCTTCTGGTGTGGAAATAATTATATTGCTTGTTTCTTATGTTCTGGCTCTGGCTAAGAGGAGGAATGTACTCAAGTTTTTTTATGTTGTGGTGATGTTTTTTTTTTTCCCCCAGTGCAGTTTCTGCTGTTAAAATATTCCGGACAGCAGTTGCTGCCCACGTAGAGCACAGAAATGTGTGTTTGGTGGTTACAAGACATGCTTGCTCTGGGTGTGCCCCGTTGTTTTGTTCAGTGCCAGTCTCTGCCTCCATGGTTGGCCATCGTTTATCATTGCCATCAAGTCATTTACATTAGTAATTAGTGCTTTGTGCAGGCCAGAATTAGATACACTGGCTCTTGATTTGGAAATAGGTTTTGTCTTGGAGCTTCGTGTTTTGTCAGGATAGAGACCAGGGTGTGAGGATGACACTGGGCTACAGCAGTGTTGCCAAAGACACTTGGTAGTGAAGAAGCTGATGGCTGGGATATTGTCTGGGTTTTATTTGTGGTAGGAAATGAATTATAGCAGAAAATGCCTCCTTCATGCCTCAGTTTCTCCACCAAAAAATGAATGCTGCATGATTTTCCTGAGTGTGTTCGTTAGTAGGAATTACTCTCCTCCCTCTTCCTGTCTCCTGGAGCAGCTGTGATGTGCACAGGGATGTGTGATGATGCCTGGACTGGGGACAAGACACGGCCCTGCAGTCGATGAATTGTCACACCATTGTGTAGTTTGGTGTTGCTTGAAATTTTATGGGTCATGCGCACCATTAGAATGATTTCCATGCCTATGTTTGGAGAATCTGCTGTGCCCACTTTGGTTTATATCCATGTGGCTGATCCAGCGCCACGTGTTAAGAATATAACTCCTTTTAATTTTTTTTTTTTTTTTAATCCGTTGGTGTCTAAATATATCTAACAAAAATGCAGACCAGAGCTCTTTCATGAGGCGTAAGTCAATCCTGGCTCTTTTTTTATAAAACAAAACCACCTCACACACTGGCTTCTTTTTGTATGGACTTCTGCTTTGCATTTCTACACATTCATCATAGCATGAAGCCTCTGACAAAAGGAAATAAGAAAAGACTGTTTAAGAGACCGTTTTGCTGTGCATAAACCTGAACCTTTGCAAAGGGAAAACGCTGGGCTTCAGCAAATGTAGTCATGGGCTGTGTATGAGGCCGTGTGATGACAGAAAGGAGAAATAAAAATTATAGTGCTGAGTAACTTTAGTTGTGAATTGTACAGCGAAGAACAGGAGCTGTTAGGAAGGGAAATATTTTCAGCTTTGTTCCTTGCCTTTGCAAAATCACAAAATTCAAGTGATGGCTGGAAGTCTTTTGCCACCAAAAATCTTCATTTTGCTGGCAGCCGACTCGCTGGCTAAGCCAGTGGTTGAGGCCACGAGCAGCAGCATTTGGGTGGAGGCTGGGGATGTGTGGCTGTCTCTGATTTTGGGGGCTTTGGGAGGAAATGGCTTTGCTGCAGGAACAGCTCAGCTCTGCAGGCGCGTTGCTGCTCGCGAAGGTCCTGTGGCTGCGGTTTGACAGCTGAAGTCAGAGCACAGCTGTGAAATCAGACTCTGCTCACACATGGTTGTGGCTGGGTGTGAAATCCTGAGTGGTTCTGGCAGTGACAGCGCCGGGCCTCGCACAGCAGGTCCAGAGTGGGGAAGAAAAGGAGATCTGCTTGTTTTGGAAGGGCCTCATCCTTTTCTCATTGGTGATCCTGCGTGGTCGGTGTGGTGACAAGGCCCAAGTTGGGGTCCCAGTTTCCTTTTGCTAGAGAGGATCCAGAACTTGCCTCGCCAGGTTTGTGGAGGAAGGGAAGGAGGAGAAGGGAGCCTTAGCAACTCCAAGTTGTGATCCAGGACTGAAAGCCAGAGGTTTTGTGTATAGAACAATAGGTCTGTGAGACGGAACAGATGAAGAAGAAGTTGATGAGTTTTCTGAAATGCTGGCCCACAAGAAAAGTTTCTGAGAGAAGGCAGTCGGGGCTGTGGTTTTTAATTTGATGACCTCTTTCCACAGGCAGACAAACTTTCAGATTTAGCAAGGCTTTGCATAACACGAGGTGCTTTGCTTACAGGCTGCACATTCACTCGTAGACACAGGAGCACAATGATAAATTATTTAATTATAAGTACCCAAAGAAGTGAACCAGGCGCCCACTGGGCTGTGTTGTCCCTCTGGTTTCCCACTTTGCATGGTTTCTTGCTGGCTGATTCCCAAAATCCAGCTGTTTGCAGCAGTGGTCTCGCAGTTATTAATGTTAATTAGCGAGGTTCTGCTCTGTGAGTATTCCTGCAGCACACACAAAGTGCTCAGCTCCTCACCCGTGTAATGAGCATGTACTCGGCCCCATTGTTAATTAGCAGCATCCCTCCAAGGACTTGTGCTCCTCTTGGGAATGGAAGTTTGGTGTGGAGCTGCCTGTGGTAGCTAGAGCAAGTCCCCGCTGAGACTCACGTGCAGACTCTGCCATAGTTGGGTTGCCAGCTTTTTGCCCTTTATTTTAATCTCAGCTTCTCCTCTGTGCATTCTCCTTGCTAGGCAGCACGGTTGCTAAGATTAGTTCTTTTCAGGTTTGCCATTAGAACCTTATTTTAATCAGTGCTGACAAAGTCCTGGCTGGATCTGTGCTCCAGGTAGGGGTCGGGTTTAAACGTTCTTCAAAAAGCTTTTATGCCACAGGAACGTGGTGCTCCTTGTGCTGACAACAGTTTGGTGTCTCTGCCTCTTAATAACCATCCTGTAGTAACACCTTCTTCCTTGATTTGCAAAACAGCTCCATTCCGAGAAAAAATTTCCTCCTGAAAATGTGGAAGTGCAGTTTGTTCTTGGCAAATCCAACTGGGGCTTTATTATCATTCTGATTTAATATCCTTGCTGATGGAATGCTCCCGTTGTGGGGGAAACATCTCTGAGAGGTGATTCTCTCAACAGAGGAACATTCCCCTTCTTTTTTTTTAACACTGAAGGCAATAGAAGGGAAGAAGCTGGTAAATAATATGACTGTAAATGAGAATCAAATTATACTTTAATTTTTATGTATGTTCAGGGTAGAAAAGCAATGTGAGATCAGGAGGTCTTTCCAGAAGAGGAGGGTTGTCTTAAATATCTTTGCTTTGTCCCTAGTTTTGTGTTCAGTATCATCCAGAAAACTCTTGGTTTTGCATTTGATTGTAATTTGCATTTAGATTGGCTGCCTGAAGGGAGTCTATTGCAAGGGGAGATGAGGCTATGTGGCTCCAGTCTCTGGCAGATCTGGCTGAAAGTAATGGCATTTACATAAAAACCATTAACTCCATTATTGATAAACATGAAAGGCATCCATTTAATTTAATTTTTTGATGAAGAGCTTTTAATATAAGCACACAATAGCACTGAGGTAGTAAAATTCCTGCCCCCTGTCCCTCAGTACTGACCTCTTGTTTTAAGGGCGAGCTTTGATTGGGATTTTGTTGGTGGAGAGATGGGAAGTTATTTCTATTCCAATTTACTGGAGTAGCCAGTTGTCTTGCTACATTGTGGGGAATTATTTAATGCTCATTTTAAGAGGTGTCTCTATTAATTGAACGGGGATTTAATGTCTCCCTGAAGCACAGTTGGTCTGTGCGTGATGTATACTAACATGTACGGCCGGCAATTCTATGGATAATCTTTTCCTTAATCAAAATGGGTTTAAGCAGAACTTCAGTGGCGCCTCATTAAGAGGATAAAGTGTGTTGAAACAACAAATGTATTAAAGGGAACTTCTTTGGTGCACTCCTGATCAGAGCCCATGTAACCCTTCAGCACTGTGTCTGCATAAACGTTTGTTCCCCCGCGTGCGTAATGGTGCTTTGGGGATCAGGCCGTGTCACAAAGAGCTGTGATTCACTGCCTCTGGACTCACTGGCTCTGGGAAGCTGTTGCTGCTGCTCTCGTGTATAAATACCTTGCTTTTCTCCTGGGCTGGCTCAGGTCTGACCTCGACAGCCTCCAGAGGCAGCCAGTGCTGTAGTTGTTTTCAAGCGTCACAGCATTTGCTCGAGAGACCTTGCTGAGAGCTTTGCAGGTGCTTTGAGTTCTTGACCTCAGAGCTGGAGAGGTGAGTGTGTCTGTTTTGCATTGATTACCTGGCCTGCTTCTTGATTTAATTTTTTTTAAAAAGTTTTTGGTCACTTTATCTATATTTACAGCTTTTTTTCCTCTCTAACAGGCTCCAGACAGATGAGTAGAGAGCTGGCTGCAGAAGAGGGACAGATTCCAGTTTGCCAGCTGATCACCACATACAGTGAGTACCTTCATATTTCAGGAATAAAACTTTCTGTAGTGCCTGATGTCAGCCTCAAATTGCCTCCATTGGGGCACAGCGTTAAGTCTGCATGCTCGGACAGTGTTTTCCTAAAATTACAAGCTTCCTTGGCTTAACTCTTGTTCTGGGAGAAGTGTGCTCCAGCTCCTTTTATCTGAAGTGGTAAATTGTGTCCTCATCCCACTTGCAGTAGTGGTAGAGCAGAGGACTGCTGCGGTTCCATCTGGTACCTGCTCAGGGCTGTGGGGAATCAACACTAAAGGTCTGAAGGTGTCACCTGAGGCTTCCTGTGCTGCAGGGTCAGGAGTGGAAATGCTCCCCAGAACTACTCCAGCCTTGCTGGAGGTGTTGGAACTGAATGTGGAGGGTGGATGAGGGATCTGCTATGGCACATGCCAGGGTTACTCATTAAGGAGTGCTGTGAAATCAGCCAAATGAGGCTTGGCTTGACTGGTGGGCGGAAAAGAGCAGGGGAAAACCACTGGAAAGCATTGTCCAGTTCACGGTAAGGATGGCAGGTTTGCTCTGAAAGGGGAGGAGAAAATCTTTATTTCATGGGGAATTTTTACACATTAAAATTTCTTGCATGCGCGTTAATGGGCTGTAATAACGAGCCTGTGCTTTATGAGGTGTCTGCAAACATCTTAGAACTCGCAACTGTGAGGGAGTAAATACTCGAGCTAGTAAGTACTGATTAATTGGCATGTCTTGGCCCATGTGGTGCAGTGGTGTGGCCAGACTGAATTGCCTGATACAGGTGTCTGAAAGCCAGGAGGTTGCTCTAATATGGGCTGTAAAATTCAGGTGAGTGTGGGAGCTGCAGCAATTGAGTTTATTGTGACAGCCCTAGCAGGTGATTCCCTAAGGATAATGTGGGATGATGAATCTTGAAACTGAAAGTGTTCGTTAACAAAAATCAAGGATGAAATAATGCATTTAAAGACTGGGTTGTGTCATCAGGTTGGTGTGGATATATTCAAGGAGCAGGGCAGAGAATTCCTGTGCTTCTGGGAAAGAAGGGAAAGAGATGCAAACTAATTTGTGGCTTCCTCATTTCGCCCATATCCAACCAGTACATGCAGGGTGTCCTGGGCTAAGGTGTCTATTCCTGTGTATTACAGCTTTTCTTGTTGTGCTTCTGGATCCAGGAAATCTTTGTGCCCTGCCAAACGCAGCAGGGACTCCCCTCAGCTGGAACACAGCTCCTGTGAAAAATTCAACAGAGAGTAACAAAACTGGGAGTAGCAGTGGGGTCACGTGAAGGACAAACGATGCCGGTATTGACCAACGGTGCTGCCGTGCCAAGGTCCTCATCGACAGCTCTAATCCCACTGTGTGCTCTGACCCAGATCTGCTGACTTCAGGAGCTGGAATCGGTCAATACCATTGAATTCTCCTTCCCTTTGCATATCTTAAGGAGAAGGAAGTCTCAGGCTGACAGCTGTGCAGTCTGCACAAGGCCACGGGCTGCACAGCTTCCCCCAGGACATCATTTGGCCTGTGCAACGTTTATTACACTGCTGTGGTGTGCAGCAGGTTCAGCGTTGACTTTCAGAAGCCCTTCTGAGTTAGTGGGCCTGGTGGCTAGAGGAATGAATGTAGGAGACAAGGATTTCAGGTTTGGAATCCTTTTTAGGGTGGAAGACTGTGATTAAAGCAAGGAGTATGAATTTAGGTCAGTAGGAGATAGCTGAGGGAAGGGCTGTTCTTGGCACGGAGCTGGAATAGAGGAGATGCTGGAAACAGTCTGTGATTGCCATGGAGCAGAATGGGAAAATAACCTGTTTCAAGGGACTCCTTAACAAGTCATTCTTATGCAAGACTCTTTCCATGACATTAAATATCTGAATAACTGGGTTGGGCCTGGAATCTAAAAATACTTTCAGGAGACTCATCTTCAAGCACTTCCTGAGGCATCCTGGCTTGGCAGCAAAGCCAAGTTCTGCAGGAGTTTTGTAGCAGGTCCCTTCCTGTGAGGATGTGGCACCGTCCACGTGAACATTGAGCGTGGGTCTGATGCTTCCTGTGCTTCACATGGGCTCGTGTGGTCTTTGGGCACAGCTGCAATGAAGAAGGGCTGGGGGAGAGCACTTGGGTATGGCAGGGAGGGTTTGTGCTGCCTGTACCTCCTGCAGTCCTCCCAAGGAGGGAGTGGGAGGTGAGGGGGTGGAATTCCTGCTTCTTGTTGCTGTTCCCCTCAGAAGATGCTGGAGACTTTTGTCGGCTTCTTAAAAACTCAGAACGTGGCAAACAAACACCTGAGCTGGGGGTGGCCGGGTCTGTGCTGTCTCCAGCCGTGGTCGGTAGGAATATCCTTCATCTCCCATCAGTTTATTTAGCTCTTGGTTGAACCCCTGTGTGTTTTCAGCCTCTGTCCAGGCATTTATTTCAAAGCTGAATTTTGTGTGGTGAACCACTTCCTTTTGGTAACTGCACCTGCTGCCAGCTCGTGTACTGTAATAAGCTCATGTTTGGAGAATTGTCATTTATATTTGCATAAAATTCTGTAAAATCCCTACTGTGTCCCCTGTCAGAGGCCTTTTTTCCAGACTGAAATGTCCTAATTGATTCAATGGTCCTTACAGAGATGCTTCACATTTTTGACCATCTTCACTGTATTCACTATTTCCAATTTTTGGTCATTTTTTCTCCTCTTGAGTGTTCTTAGTAGAAGATTGAAAGAACCTTTGGGTTTCTAAGGTCCTGTCCTTTGGCTGCAGTTCTCTGTATGTTTAGCCATAGAAAAGAAACCAGGAATATTGATGCTCTGTGTAATAATAAGCCATAGCCTTTTTTTTTTTTTCCTTCTAAAAAGCAGAGATTTGTGTGTCTAATCTAAAAACTCCATCAGAAAAGCTATGAATAAACCTGATAGCATTCCAGTGCACTGAGTCACTAGAACAATACACTGTTAGCAAGGAGCCCTGGCAAGGTTGTGTGGCTTTGTGCTAAAGCTGTCAGCCAGGGTATGGGATGTATCTTTATATCCTGCAGCAGTTTTATGAAACTAAATGGCTGCTGGTGTCTACTGCACTTCTAAATGAGGACAAGAAACACTCTGGGTGTTGAACCCTCTCCCCCTCTGCGTTGGTTAAGAAATGATATCAAAATAGAGAATTGGTCTTATTTAGGTAAATACAAATCAGAGTCATCAGGTTCTGGTTCTGCAAGGGCAGGGCCTGGCTCTCCATCTCCTCTGCTTTGCATAAATGATATTTATTTTATTAGTGGCTTCCAAAAAGTAGAACTGGAATACGATGTGATTAAAGTGTTAACACCAGGGTTGCAGTCCCAGGGCTGCGGATTGGTGCCTGGGGCTGACAAGTCTGTGGTTTTGTCTATCTGCCCTGACTCAGATCTGTGGCTTTTGTGCTGGCCTGAGGTGAGTCAGGGCTCCCACAGGGGTGATTAAAGCCCTGCCCTGTGGGCAGCCTGGGAAACTTGGGCCTCTGTTCAGCTAAGAACTCTTGGATGTTTTCCTCAGCGCTGAATCACAGCTCCCTGGACCATCCAGAGCAGTTTTTCCCAGTGTTGAGGTTTATCTTCCACGCCTCCGCTGCTATTTCCACCACTGTGCTTTTCTTCTTTCCTCTCTGCTGCCTTCCCCATTGCTTCCTTCCTGCCTTTAACCCCAGAGAGCTCCCAGGGTCTGTCCGTGCTCCACTGGTGGCTTCTGTTCTACACAGGGCAGCCAAAGGACCAAGTCCTCGTAGCAGTTCTTTCTCTCCAAAGCAGCCGATTTGTTCTCTCCCAAAGCAGCACAACCAGTTCATTGCACAGATTTGTCAACAGAACACCAAAAGCTCCCCAAAGCCTCACCTGGCCTGCCAAGGTGTGTCACCTGTGCCTCAACCAGTCCTGAACCCAGCTGGGGAGTCCTCCTGGGCAGGGGACACCACGAGGAGGAGAGAGGGAGAGAAATACATGCAGAAACTATAGGTTGATTTTCTGTCACTCCTCAGTGTCCCAGCCCCTGCTTGTTGGTGAAGGATGGAGGTTTTTTAGTATTCCTTCCTTTATATATATATTTATATATATATAAATACATAGATTTATATTTATGGTCCTTTCTCATTCTTCTTTTACTCTTGTGTATGTGAAGTTGCACACAGCCAGCCTGCCAACTATAATAATTTCAGCTGTAGTTTAGTAAGGTAGTAAATGGAGAGTAATTTTTAATTTGCTTGGGAGAAAAACAGCTTAATTGGCTGTTTCTCCTGGTGGTTCCAGCATTATTTTTGGCCTTAGAGGGTGTAAATGCAGCAGACATTGATCTCCCTGAATGAGGGGTCAGCTCTTCCTGGACAGCACTGGAACACTGCATCTATTTATTTATATTTTACCTTTTTTTAGTACATTGCCTGAATAATACAGCCAGTGTGGAAAGGGCCTGTAAAATGCTGAGTTGTATGGTGGAATTTTGCTCTGCCCAGGTAAATCTCTTGTGATGAGAGACTCCATGTAGGGGAAACCTCCTGGATTAGCCTGGAGTGAGGGAAGGTTTGGAGACCTCCCTGGGATCCCTGCGGTGATCCAGCCACGCTGGGGAAATGGAACTTGGAGAATCCAGTTCGTGCCATCACCCAGGGGACTTTTCCATTTAATGCAGCCATTGAAACTGGGACCAGAGGCTGTGTGGGACAATGTGTAATGGGGGAGCTGGAACAGGCTGCCTTTGTGGCACATCACAAAGCCAGCAGTATGTGCTGGAGTGCTCCTGCTTGCTGAGCCTGGAATGTCAGCCTGGGTTCTGTTCTCCTCCCTTCCCGCCAGGAGCTGCTTCAGATTTGGGGAGAATAAGTCACTGTTTGTGTGTTCATTTCTGCTCACAGTTCTTCTTGGGTTGCACAGAGCGTTAGAGGGAAGAGCTCAAGTGAGGTGAAAGCCATCAGGTCGCTGTGAGATCCTCCACGGTGTGTTAGTGCAGGGCTGCAATTCTCCAGCCCTCTTCTTGCTCCACAGAACTCCCTGACAGCAGGTTGTAGAGAGGCAGAGGTCAGGTCTTCTCCCAGGTAAGCGACAGGATAAGAGGAAACAGCCTCAAGTTGTACCAGGGGGGATTAAATTTGGATATTAGGAAAAAATTCTTCGTGGGAGGGGTTGTCAAGCGTTGGAATGGGCTGCCCAGGGCAGTCAGTGGTGGAATCACCATCCCTGGAAGTGTTCAGAAAAATGTGTGGATGTGGCACGTGAGGACCTGGTGTAGTGGTGAACGTGGTGGTGCTGGGTTGATGGTTGGATTTTCGTGATTTTCCAACCTTAACGATTCCCTGATTCTTCTCTTGGTCTTTCTGTTTTTTTCATTGTTAAATAACAAAGCTCAGCCACCCCGTGGCACAGGATGAGCTTTGAGGCTCTTTTCAACCCAATCCATTCTATGGACTTGTGGCTTCATTTATCCAACAGCAGATACTGAGAGTCCCCTCTGGAACTAATTTCAGTTTATCTGACCTCAGACATCTGGGAAAGGAATGGTGCTGGGACAAGAACCCTGCAAGGAACAAAGCCTGAGAACAGATGAAAACTTCTTCGTGATATGAAAATGTTACAGTAATTATTTCGTATAATAAAACTATTTCAAAGTGGTTAAAAATTATTAAAAGGACTCTCCAGGAGGTTTGCATTACTGTAGCAATGATTAGGAAGTGAGAAACAATGGCAGTAGCACAAGTTTGGTTCTGTGAGTGAACTCTAGAGACAGCTGGGTGTAAATGCATTCTAGATCTCCTCAGGCTTGATAAAAACTTGTGAACTTCTGCTGTGGATAAAAGTGCATTAGCTCACATTGTCAGGTGAAACTTTTTCTACACTGAAGGTTCACCTGGCAGTTCAGAGGGAGGCCTTTGGGAATAATTGTGGGAAGCACAAGTGAAATCCTCCTTGCTTTTGTGAAAGGAAGTTCCCAGTGCAACTCCATCACAGAGGGCCCCAATGTGAAAAGAATTTACTTTGTGAATTGTTCTGTCATCACTCAGCAGGATAATGGGCTTGTGATTAAGGAGAAAATCTAGCTGCAGGTTGGTGTTTGAGGTTCTGAAGTCCTCTTGAAAAGGCAGAACTCTTCCTCAAACAGCGACGGCTCTCCCGAGAACGGGATGCTGGAGACTCCATTATACCAGCATTGATGCAACAGCTGTTCCTGTTTGAACAACTTTATTTCTTCCTCCTCCTGTTGCAAATCAAAGGAAGAGTGGGAATCGGTGTTGTTGTTGTTTGTTCAGCATTAATAACAAGGTGTTGGGGGTTGGTTTTCTTTCTTACAGAATTTTCCCCCATACATTGCTAGGGAAACTAATTACTGGGTACTTAAGGGTACTCAAGAAAGACAAAGGAAATGGCCAAAGAATCAAGAGGGAAGGTAGCAGCCGGGGCAGGGGACACTTCACTTCTGTTCTTCTCGCTGGAGAGAGCTGCTCTCTTGGAGGAGATAGCGAGGCTGTTGTTGCTCTCTCTCTCTCTGTGGGGAGATTTTTCCACCGGAGCCCAGCTCGGAGTGACCCAGCACCGTCTGTCCGTGTGTGTGCCCGGGAATTCGGATCCTGCTCTCTCCCTGCTTTGCTGGAGCCGCGCTGCCGCGGTGCCCGCGCCCGCTGCTCCTTCGCTCCTGCTCTGGTTTCCCCACGCCGTGTCCCGCACCCCCTGCTGCTGCCGGGACCTTCCCACAGCTCCAGCTGCGGCCGCCGAGCTCCTGACACATCCCGTGCCGTGACACCCTGGGCTTTCTGCTCACCCCGGCCGCCTGTGACAGTGACTGCACCAAAAGAGGTGCCTGTGGTAAAAAGACTCACTGCGCCCTGATTCTCTTTTTGTTGTTAATACCACAGTTATTGTTGTTATTTTGTTTATCTTGTTATATGCAGTATATGCAGTAGTAAAGAACTGTTATTCCCATCCCCTTACATCTTTGCCGGAGAGTCCTTTTCAATTTCGGGATTGTAACAATTCGGAGGGGGAGGGCTTGCATTCTCTATTCCCAGAAAGGGGCTCCTGTTGTCCCTAGCAGATACCTGTCTTCCAAACTAAGACACAAGGTTATTAAATTTTTCACTGCTGGAGATGTTTTTGTCACGTGCTTCCTGCACTCGGTGGCTCTCAGACCTGCTGCTCTCTGGGTGTTTTTAGCTGGTGATGCTGATGACTGAAGGATACTTATTCCTTCTTTTCCCAGCTCCCAAGTGACTCAGGAGCTAAAAGCAAGCCAAGATCTGTGCCTCCCACAGGCAGCAGAAAGGCTGACGTGGAAGTCATGGGCATCTTGCTGTGAAGATGATGCTTAAAATTTTAGAAGAGGAATTCTTCTTGGTCCAGAGTAGTGAGCAAGGGGGGAAGCTTTACCTCACCAGAGAGGCTCCTGGGCAGAGCAAGTTTCACTTCTGCCTCTGAGGCAGGCTTCAGCCTGGACCTGCATTAGGTAGTGCTGCAAAAAAAAAATCTGCCTGAAATTTAAGAATATCCTGAGTTGGAAGGAACTCAAAAGGATCATCCAGTCCAACTCCTGGCCCTGCACAGACCCCCCAGCAATCCCACCCTGTGCCTGAGAGCGCTGTCCAAATGCTCCCAGAGCTCTGGCAGCCCTGGGGTCGTGACCATTCCCTAGAAAAGTGGGACTTGAATCTCTGTTATTAAGTTATGAAGAGTAAGATGATTGTTTTGCATATTAGTATTTACAGAGTTGAAAAGAGAGGGGAAAGCTGGTGCTAAGTGGGGGTGGATCTGTAATGAGGTCAGACTCGTTGCACGGTGCCTGAGCCCTCTGTACCAGTGGCCAGTGAAAGCGTTTTTAGAGGAGAGATTTAACCTGGGAGGGGTGGGAGGGGATTGCACTGAAACTGCCCCTGAGGAGGATTTACTCCTTCCCTTTTCCCTCCTGTCTCCTGTGTGGGGCTGCCTGAACTCTCTGCTTCATCCTGCTGATCCAGCTGCTGCCTTTCCCTGTGGACAGATTTAGAGTCCTTTTAATTCCGTCTGGAGCGCTCACCGTGAGGCATCGCAGAGCTGATGCCTTTGAGGAGGGAAGGGAGCCTTTGTCAGGTCTCCAGGGAGCTAATTTATACAGATCCTCTTGGGTTCACTGGCCAAGTGTGTCTTTGTTTCCATGTGCTTTTGCCTCCGAGATGGAATCCTAAGAGCAAGGCCAAGTGTCAGGCTGCTGCTTGTGGGGGCTGCAGCTGCACAGCCTATCCTTTAAGGAGGGAAAATTGCCAAAATTTTTGGGCTGAATTGGCTGTCTCAGCCTTTCTGGTCAAAGTTGGCTTTTGTTGTTCCAAAGTTGTGGATTTTGTCAACCTTTAACCTTTAGACTAAAGCACTTTTTAATTATGAGTTTATTTTATCAGAGATATAAGCAGGAGATTAGAAGGTGTGTGGGAAAAGAGTGCTCTTGCCCTTGCCAGCTCTGATAGGTATCACTGGTATATTACTGTCTGCTGGATTTTATTTCTCTACAGTAAAAAAATCATGAATGTTTAAAGAAGTGTTACAGCTGCATTTTTTTTCAAGCCACGATTACAAAAGGATAAAAAAATTGAGGCAGAAATTGACTACTTGCTGTTGAACAGTGAGCTTTGCCTAATAACCAAAATTAAAAGTTTTTAGACTGCCTTGAACAGTCTCTCCAGAAACTTCTTAGAGTGGAGCTCAGCCTCAATGGGAAAGCTTTTAAAAAGTCTGCTGGAAATCCCAAATCAGCAGGGGGTAGATGGAAATATCAACAGGAGAAAACAACTTCTGCACAGCCCAAATTTGTTTTAGGAGAGGTTTTCCCTTCTCTGGAGAAGGAGGAAATGCAGAGTGACAGAGAAGTGACTGGTGAAACCCAATGCCACTGCTGGGTCTCCTGATGGTTTTTCCTGCCCAAATGAAGGCCTCTGCGTTTTTTTTCTTTGCCTCTGTTCATTTCATTCAGAGTAAGTATTCCCATTATCCGGTGCGTGTGAAAGGCTCCTGGCCGCTGCCTGAGCTGGATAATAAGGGAGTAAGGCAAGAGCAGCCTAATTTATAACTTGTGAAGTGATTCTCTTCAGAGCACTAATGAGCAGTGACCCAAGCACAGGTAAATTATCTGTCGGGTTTTTTTCTCCCCTTTTCCTCTTAAATCTCTGATCATTTCCCTCCCCAGGCAACCTGTCTTTCACCACCATTAGCGTTGTCTCAGTTTTTGTCTACATTCCAAACTTGAACCACTTTATCCACAATTGATGTGTGCTCCTGTAGGGTGGGGAGCACAACGCTGGCATAAAAGCATTTAAAATAGCATGGCTCATTCTTGTGTTGGAGAGGAGTAATGGACGTGGGATACAGCTTTAGAATTAGAAAGCTCTCTAAATTTAGAGTGTGGCTGTGCATTGTAGCTGAACCAATCTCATGGCAAGCTGGTGCTGCAAGGAAAGCTTTTGCTCCCAGCCTTGTGCTCCCACTGATCTTTTTGCACTGATACAGATGCAGTTCCTTCCCTCTCAGTCCAGACTAGTTTCATTCCAGCCTAACTCCCTGATCCAGGCTTGGAAGCTGGGGAAGAGATCCCTCTTTTCAGCAGCACCAGGCCATGAGATCAGCTGAGTAACAGTGCAAACCCATATCCTAAACTCTGAAAGGTGTTCCAAATCATTCTGCTCTCTCCCGGTTGGCATTGTGGGACAAATGCAGGGTTTTCCTACTGCCTGGTTATCCTGAGTAAAGTTACTCCTCCTGGAAGTATCTGTCTTTGCTGACAGCCCCCAAAAGAATTTAGAGAATTGTATGAATTCGTATGGCACACACTCTGTGATGTTCTGTGTGCTACAGCCATCTTGAAAAATAATTAAAACCCCAATGTTTTGCTGGTTTTTTTTGCTGGATGTTGTGGGATACTTAATGGAGCTCATTGGCAGTAAACACTCTCCTTCCCTGGGGATCTTTCCAGAGTCATTAAATCTGGGATAATATGGAATAGTCTGCTGTTTGTCTGGAACATTTGCTGGACATGGAAGCTGCAAAAGGAGCTGTCAGGCATCGCTGAGCAGCTGCAGGGTGAAAACAGAGGTGAAAGGCCAGCAGAGGGGTTACTGAAAATATTAATTACAGATGATGTCTGATTGTGTAGATAAAAAATACAGATGATGCTGTGGTGGTGAAAAAAAACCCCAACCTTTAACTTTATTGACAGTGTTGATCCCCCAAAGGAAAATTATAAAAGGCCACAAGCAGTGACTGAGAGTTACAAAGTGGTTTTAGTCAGAGATGTGCAGATTCCAAACGTTAGTTTGGGTGGGAAAAAAAGGGTTGAAATTAGTTCAACAGTCAGAGTTGTGCAGATTCCAAACGTTAGTTTGGGTGGGAAAAAAAAGGTGTGGAAATTAGTTCAACAGCTGCTGGGCTCTTTCTGAGCCATTTCAGAGGGGACTTTGAGTTGGTGACTGCAGCAGGTTGTACTTGATGTAGGAGGTTTTGAGCTTGCTTATGCCCAGTGTCGCATTCCAGGCTACCGAGTGAGGCTTGTTTTGTGTGTGGTGTTTGCTGCCCCAGGAGAGGGTGAGCACAGGTGGGGGCATTGATCTCTAGAAGGTCATGACAACAGCTGCAAGGTGGCCTTTGCAAAATGCTTCACGTGCAAAGGGATGTGGTGCAAAACTTCTCTGCTTTCTGCTCAGCTGGGGCTTTCTTCTGCAAGATGTTCACTTTCAAGAAGGATTTAAATGCGATTTCCAGATGTTAATGTGATAGTGGGTTTAATGCTGTATTTTGAGGGAACAGCCTTTGCTGAATGTAACCTTGGGCAAAGTTCAAAACAAGCAACCAAAAAAGCAAAAAAGGGAAGTGATAAAGGGCTGGCAGCCGTACAAATATGGATTTGTGTGGGAAGGCCAAAAATGTGCTGGGTCTCTTGTCGGAAAGCGTGGAATAACAAAGCTTGGCCCCTGCCCCTTGCCTGGAGACCCCTGCTTCTCCTGCAGCCTCGAGTGCTGAGCCTCACACCTCTCCTTGGAGCCTGGAGCAAGGCTGCTTACGTGGCAGAGTGGCAGCAGATCCAGAACCAGTCCAAACCCTTCAAATGGTTGTGGGAAAAACCCCAGACCAGCAGCCAGGAAAGGTCAGTGCAGCTGCTTTGCACTGCAGCGTGTGTTAAAACACAGGAATAGTTCCCAGCTGGAATTGCCCTAATTCCAGCCTTGTCATCAAGATGAAGTGGACTGCAAATACATTTCTGTGGGAATTGCTCCGTATGCAGAGCACCTTTAATAATGTCTCAATATCTACCTCACTGTGTGCAGTTTTAATATAACCAGAAGCCAAGGGCACAGATGGAATTAGGAGCCAAAATACTTTGACTCGGTCGCTAAAAACTACCCAAACCCATTATTTTAATGCCTGTAGCGCCACGGTCCTGAGTGAGCACATTGGAGAAGCAGCTCTGAGCTGGATGGCAAAGAATCACAGAAACAGAATATCCTGAGTTGGAAGGGATTCATAAGGATCATGGAGTCCAACCCCTGACTCTGCACGGACACCCCAGCAATCCCACCCTGTGCATCCCTGACAGCGTTGTCCAAACGCTCCCGGAGCTCTGGCAGCCTTGGGAATGTCACCATTCCCTGGGGAGCTGTTCCAGTGCCTGACGCCCTCTAGGGAAGAGCCTTTCCCTGCTGTTTCTGCGTGGGAAGAGCAGGAGCTGGATGTGCTGGTAGGGCTGGGTGGGGCGAGCCTGGAAGGGGTCACAGAGGGGGTGACTGAGTGCAGCAGCAAACATCTGCTGCCTCTACCCCGAGTTTGTCTCCTGGCTGTGCCACACTGCAGCAGCACAGGTAATGCTGGAATTGCATGACCAGCTACTTTCCTCCCTGGGGAGGTTTCAGGTTTTCCCTGGGTCTTGGGAGCTTCCTGTGCCTTGGATTAGCAATGAGACAACGGTGGCACCTGTGTGCGGCAGTGGCAAAGCTGAGTTACGGGTGGTGGCCGGCCCCTTGTGCTGTGGCAGATATCAACTTGGCTTTGCAAGCTCCTAAAGTTCCCGTGATCATGCAAGCTCCCGGGAAAGCCAGCTGAGGCACTGGATTAGCCTAGGAAAAGCTTTCCAGCTCCTGCGCTTGCTCCGAACGCAGCTTGCAGCCCTGGACAATCTCCTGACCTGATGGGCACAGGGTGGTGAATTGTGTGCTGTGCCCTGTGGGTTACACTGTAATCACAAAAGAAATACAAACTACAGAGCCATAAAAAGATTGTTACACTGTGTGGGGGATCAGTGTCTGCCTTTGGGTGTGAGCTCTGCGGGAGGGACCCTGTCCCACAGCCTTTCTTCTGGATAGGGATCTGCAACAGTCTTTGAAAGTGCTCCACTTACTCTTAGGGTTCCTTTCCAACTGCATCCTTAAATGTATTTCTAACTGAAATATATCCTAAATCAGCTGTTTCATGGGTTTGGGTGGTTGTTTTTTTTTTAACAGGAAGGAACTCCAAATATGCTTATTTTCATGGTAAGATCACAGGCATCGGCCACCACTGTGTATTTTGGTGTTTTAGTTCACATGTGTGTTTATGCATTTTCTTCCTGCCCTTGCAGATGTTCTCAGCTACTCTTTTATAGATCTGACAAACTGACCCTTCCCCTCTTAAATACCAAATGTTCCGTGTCAATTTAGCAAGTAATGGAGTGGTTTTCTTCTGAGGAAAAGCTTTTTTTTCCCAGGACACAGTGGTACTCCTGCCCTGCCAGTGTAGGTGCCTCAAATACTTTGTGCCTCTTTTATCTTTTTTTTGGTAATGATTTCACTGTTCCTTTTTATTTCCACTGGTTCTGTCTGCTTTAACTCACTGTTTTGACTTAAATTTGCACTATTACTGTTTTATCCTGTTGGAGAATGGTGTTTTATGGAATAGGAAGCTTGTTTGGAATGGTAGGAGTAGCTTCAAGGACGGGGGCTGAGGTCACTGGGCTTGTCCAGCCTGGAAAAGAGGAGGCTGAGGGGCCACTCATCAGCTTCTTCCTGAGGGACAGCTCTGCTCTCTGCTCCCTGTGAGCAGGGACAGGGCCCAGGGAATGGCTGGAGCTGTGTCAGGTTTAGGTTGGATATCAGGGAAAGGTTCTTCCCCAGAGGGTGCTGGGGCACTGAAGAGGCTCCTGAGGGAATGGTGACATTTCCAAGGCTGCCAGAGCTCCAGAAGCATTTGGACAACGCCCTCAGGGCTGCACAAGGGGGATTATTGGGGTGTCTGTGCAGGGCCAGGTGTTGGCTCAATGATCCTTATGAATCCCTTCCAACTCAAGGTATTCCATGATTTTAAGCCCAGGAGAAGCTGTTATGTGTTAAGGGGAAAACCAAAGGAAGAGCAGTTGAATTGGTTCGGGTTTTTCCTTTCGCAGCTCACCAAGGGTCACTCTTGTTTTAAAGCTCATCTGTAGTGCCCATATTCATCTCTGAGTCTGGTTTTTCTGCAGCGTCAGGGCTTCTGTTGGGGCAGCAGTCAGAGAGAAGTGAGAGGCATCAGCTCCATCCTGGCTGTGCTGGACTGGGAAGGTTAATTTGTGTTTTCAGTGGTGTATCTTGGGGCGCTTCCTAAGTACAAAGAGCAGCTTTAACCTTAAGTTAAAAGTGCCGGAGATATTCATTCCCCTCTCTGCAAAATACGGATAAATACTTCTTGATCTGCCAAAAAGGGGCTGTGTGGGTTTAATTAACATTTGCAAAGTGCTTGTGGATAACATCTTTCATCTGAGTCTCTGAAGCAAAATATTCTCGGCATCCTCGCTCAGCATCGCAATTATTCCTCCAGCTGTCGTGAGCTGTGCCAACAAAAACTACTCTGCTGTCATCAAGGGATTGTTGATGCCTTGTGACTTGTTTTGATTTTGATACTCTCTTCCCCCTACTCCTTCTCCCCATACAATTGCTGTGTAAAATATAGTGTATTCTTCAGATTTGGGGGAGAGAATAAACCTGTTCCTTTCCTCCACAAACTTATTTGTGTCTCGTGTTATGTTCTTGCTTGTAGCTCTTTTTTTGGTCTATGCCCTTAGAATAGAAGGAAGTGTCTTTTTTTTTTTTTTTTTTTTTT
>WAAG01090043.1:575-16024 GCA_013390105.1 Tichodroma muraria
ATTGTACCCACCGTCTAAATTTCCAAAGCTTTTGTAGATGCCCTGGTGTGTCTTGTGGGTTTTCCAGTCTAGTTAGAGCAGTGATGCCTCTAGTCCTTGGGCAGTGTAACTCAGCACCAGGCTGCCCTGAATTACTCCATGGGACATTGGCTTAGCAGTGGGAGACAAGGAATGTTTCTGTATTTCCAGGCAACTGAGATGAGTAATTGCTTAGAAAAGTGTCCATCTCTTGGAAAAAAAAAATAAAATAAAAATTCAAAAATAAAAAATAAAATTCAAATACAAAACCAAAAACCCAAACATACACCTCCTGGGAGGCAAATTATCTACCAGTTCTCTTTCAAAATAATGAAAGGAAAAAGCTGCAAGGGTGCAAGGGCCTAATAAGAGAGGAAGTAAAACAAGGGAAATTGCTTTACAAATTCTAATCAAAAGACTAGACTAGTTGTTTTATCAAACAAATTAGCTAATTGCAATGAAATGGCAGTCCTCAAAGGAGTAACAAGTTCATCTTTCTTTCACCATAGGGGTTACAGTTCCTTGGCTTGTGCTACTCTGGAATCATTTTACTGTTTCTGTTTTTATTATCTTAAGTGCTAATTAACAAAAGGAAAAAAAAATATCCTGTAGTTTCATTACCTTTTTGGATAATGTCATAACAAAAAGAAAAAAAAAACAAACCTATGTATTTGTGTTTTTTTCGTGCTGTGGGAATTGTTGTTTGTAGATTAATAATACTATCATTTTGTTTAGAATTACAAACTAGTTTTTAAGTATTGTCTGAGAAAAGCCAAAGTTAATGCAATCTAGTGGAAACTGTAAGACCATTTGAGTATTGTTTCTGTTTTATTGATGCATTTGGATTTTGTTGTTTGATGGAATTTGAGCCAAAAAAAAAAAAAAAAACAAAAAAGGCAAAAAAAAAAGCAGGCTTTCCTATTTCTACAACTTGATTGTACTTATGCATTTTGTACCAGTGGAACTTTTTATACTGGAGATTAAAAAACAAATGGAAATTTTTGTGGCTTACTCTTGTGGGCCCCCTCGATCATGACTGATTTTCAAGTTTGATTTCTGGATGGTAGAAAGAGAGTTGGTTTTGTTTCGAGAATTCAAAACTTTGGCTTGATTTCTTTTTTTCCCTTTGCTTATATCTAGTGTTTAGAATTTTGTCTTAACAAAAGCGGTAAGTTTCACTTTTTATTCTGTATCGTGCAGTTACACAATAAGGTAATTAGAATTAGGAGTACTCGGTCACTTTGCGTGGATAAATGTATTAGTTAAAATGTTAGGGGTTTGCTTTTTTGCTGTTTAGATCAGAGTTTTTTCTGATTCTTCTGTCCTCATTGTGAACATAACCGTGTAGTTGAAACAGTCAGACTTATTTTTGTAACGTATGTTATTGTGTGATGCAGTTTTTTGCTTCTGTCTCCAATATTAAACCATTTTCCTAATACTTGTCTCTCTACTTTGTGTGTTGTATTGTTGGTGGTCATTCTGTGTTGGTAATACATCTGCACACCTCACTGTTTCACGTGCCTGTTTTTTTTTTTTTTTTTTATTTGTTGGTTGTGTACAAAAGATACAGTCGATTCCACCTAAGTGAATAGCTGGTTGGGGGGCAAAAGAGGATTTGTACATTTTAGACATCTTCTGGTTTCTTTGATTTTTTTTTTTTTCTCTCTTCCTCCCCCTAGTCATGCCTTATCACTTGGATGATCTCTTGGAGCAGGAAGCATTTTAAATGAGTCTCCTGCAAAGTCCTATTGAAGGTAGCTTTTGTTAGCCTTCAAACTGCAAAACCTTCTGCACACAAACACAGAAGCCACCTGAAAAGATATTTTATTTTTTTTTGCTGTGGCGTTTCAGTCAGTCTGGAAAATGTGGATTATGGAGATCATTTCATCCTAGTTGTTAAAAAAAAAAATAATACTCCACCACTACGTTGCAGAAGCATATGAAACATTCAAGAAAAGGAGGATATAGCCTTGGGATTTTTTCCAAACTGCACAGTAATCTGATGGCATATGGTGTTAGTCAAACTCTCCCTAGAAACTAATCATGTCCTAACTAGGGCCGGGAGAGCCTGCAAAATCTTACCAGGTGATCAAGCTTGTTATGTGCAGTTGTACATACAATACTTTAAAAAATATAACAAAAACCAAGTGAGCACAGGAAGACTTTCTACTAAAGCCAGTGGAAGTGAAAAAAATGAAAATAAAACCAACATAATAAAAAGGAGAAATAAATGATGGAGAAAAAATCCCCCATTGTTCCAATGGGTGATATTTTTGCTGTGGGCTTACAAAGCAGATCATTCTCAGCATTGGCTGATAGTATTACACAAATCTCAAAAGGGACTAAAGAAATACCATAGCACTTTTTTTCTCATTATTTTTTACACTTGGCTCTTAGCTTTTTTATTCTTTCCTTTCCTATATTTTTTTCCTCCTCATAAGAATCTCTCTGCTCTCCCCCAACCGGTGTCTACCACGATGAAATAAAAGCTGCAAAAGAAAAATCTATGTTGTTCTGGTTTACAGAAAGTCTCTTCTCTCCTCTGATTGCAGATACAAACCTTACAATTTGGAGAGGGGGGAAAAAAAAAACTAAACAAAACCAACCAAACCCAAGGAGGAGAGAGAAGCACTGGCGAGTGCTCTCTGGAATTCAAGCCATACGCCCCCATCCCTTTCCTTTGTCCCACTTTCTGTGATGCTCAGGAATCGAAGACCACTTAAAAGTGCTCTTATGAGACCCAAACGACACTCCTCCCTCTTGTCTCCTCTCCCCTGGTCTTTCTGGCGCTCTGGCTTTGGCTCACACACACACACAGCCCCATCAATACCGTCCGACAAGGTCCTGGCGCACTGGGTGTATCCGTGTGGTGTCAGCAGCAACGTTGGTTCCTGCGTTTGGAAGATTTTCAAATTTTCTGGTGGCTTGTGAGTTGGCCTGGTTGTTACTGCTCGATCTATTTTTCTAAATTTTTTTTTTCCTTTTTTTTCACTTTTCCGTTTCCATGAGAAGCAAACAAGTGATGAGTCTGGAGCCCCCAACAAGCTCCAGTGCCGTCCCGCAGGGTCTGTTTATCAGAGGTCAGGGGTCCAAGCAGCTCTAGGCTTAACCTAAAGCCACAGGAGCCTGTAGCAGACAGCCCAGGCAGGAAAGCAGAACCCGATGGTCAGACTATGTCCTGGGTCTTTGACACCTCTAGAGTTTACGATCTCGGTTTGGATAATTTTGACACCAGTGGATTCAGTTAAGTAAGTCTTGACTTGCATGATGGATAAATCAGAATTGCTCTCTGGGTTTTTTAGCTTGCTGTGGATGTTTTCTTTTTTTTTCTTTTCTCTTTTTTTCCTCCAGACTTGGTCTTAGGAAAGAAACTAGAGCTTTGTGAAGGGTCTTTTCTTCCAAAAATACAACTGAAAAAAAAGACTTATACTGCAGTTAGGTTTCTTTAAAATACTCAGGGCTGAAAGATACAGGGTTTTCTTTCTTTATTTTCTTTTTTTTTTTTTTTTTTTAGTTCNACAGTGTTTTTTTTTTTTATTTTTTTTTTTTTTTTTTTTATTTAGTTCAACAATGGGGGAAAAATGAGTTCCTTAAAGCAATGCAGCTGAACAGTTTGTCCTGCTTAAACACATGCTTTTAATTTCAATTATGTAAGGCACCTTGCAGTGTTAGCAAAATGTCTCTTTGTTAGCTATATGTGTATCGCCATGGGAAATTACCAAACTGTCAAAAGACTCGCTGATTAAAGAATAGCCTGCCAGAGTGTGTGTGCCTTTGCCCAGTGTGACTCTTAGGTATTAGGCTAAGGAAAACAGTTTAACAAAATGTAGTGTGAATCATTCCTGATAAGTGAATAAAGCATTGTGACCAAGCAATCAGATTATTCACTTATCAGGAATCGACTGTACTGATAGTTTGCCTGATCGTTTTTGTTCCTCATCTCTGTTGTAGTTTCACTACTTTGCTGTGTTCTGTTTTTTCTCTCATGCTCTTAGCAAAATCACTGGGAATATCCCTTCGTGTGATCATGAAACGTGCTACTGAGTAACAAAAAAAATTTAAATATAAAAATGATATCTTAACAAAATCTATGCACTTGCTATCAGGAACACAATACTGGATGTGTCTTATATATATTGAACTATAATAGTATTCGATTTCTTAAATAAAGCTTAAGAAAGGATTCTGTTGTCTGTAAAATTTTATGAGCATTAAATGGAAAAAAAAAATGTTTCTAGGGTTGGGCGCTTTTTGTTATATGAAATCTTCCTGGGTATATGGTCTTTAACCGTGCCCAGGCAAATGTTAACTAATTCGCTTGATATTTCATTAATAATGGAGACTTTGAAAATTAGGCTTACTGAAATCTGTGGGGAGAAAAAGTCTTGCCATTCAGTGACATGCAGCAAAAGATTCTAAGATGCAGAAATTTTCATCTTTTTCTGTATTTGCAGAAGCAAACATGCTTGGTTTTGCACTAAAATCAAAAAATGGCTGAAATACATGAATCAGAAAATGCCATAAAACAGTACAATACTATACTTATTGGTATATGACTTTTTTTCCTCCTGATTCTAGATAGGTTTAGAGTTAAAAAATGAAAACCCATATGTGCAAAATTCCACAAATTCCACACTGGAGGTCAAAAATCTTTTGGGGGAAAATCTATGGCTTACTGTACATTTCCTGTATTGAGCCTTCTCTTAAAAAAAACATTTTCACATCAAAACCCATGAACTAAATGGGAATCAAATAGGTAAAACTGTTGAGTACACTAAAAAAAATTATTCCTTCAATGGCTGTATATTTGCCACAAAATTGTAGATTTTAAACAATCTGATTTTTATGGAAATGGCCATAATTCTTGTATTTATCAGACTTTCAATAATGTCAGCCTTTGGCAGAAAGATCCAGGAGAATGAGGGGAAGGGAGGGAGAGGGGTTGCTTTCTTTTTTTCTTTTGAACTGCATTACTGCCTCACTTTCCATATGCCATTATATTATCTGAAAAAAAATTAAATTGTGGAAATCTATCTGCTGCTTGTATCATTCTATTCATGCATACTTAGTAAACATTACTGAGCTCAACATCCAGTGGCCAGGTGCATCAGCCTTGTAAGCCAAAAACACTGCTCCACCAGAGAGGTCACAGGGAAGATTTGGTGGGCAGCAGGATGGTCTTGTCCATCCCACATCAGCACAGAGCTCAGGTGGGAACCCTGCCCTGGTTTTCAAGGGCTGCTGATATAACACAAATATTAAGTAATCGCAATGATTAGCTCATATTTGTATTCCCTCTGATTTTCCTCATTAGCAGACTTTCTTTTTTTTTCCATTAAAGGGAACTAGAAAGTTGCAGTCATTTTCTGAATCATTTGCCCCTGTTGATAACCTAATTGTTTTACATGAATGCTAATATTTCCCTCTCACACATTTATATCTATCAGCTAAATCAGCAGTAAAGTAAACTCTTCTGGGATACATTCCTATATCAATTAGCAAGGATTTATGCTCCAAAGCACCATTAGCATTAATGGGAGTGTGCTCTTTAGCATAAACAATTGGCAATAGGTCTGGTGGACTTTATTTCATAAACAAAGGAGTATTTGAATCTTAGACACTGGTTTCCTCAAGACGGCAGTTCAGGGAGTGATGTCCCAGCCTCCCCGGCTGCTCTGGGGACACCACACTCACAGGACATGCATAAATTCCTGAGCTGCCAGCAAAAGGAGACAGTGTCAGCTTGGAAAGTGGGCTGACTTCTGGCACAAAGTTTTGCTGGCATTTTCCCTTCTGAAAACCTGCCTGAGAACACACCAGGCAAAATTTTCAGCATTCCCTCCGACCAACAGCTTGAGAAATTTCACTCTGAGCGTTGTGTAGTGCCTCGGGATGGAGACCGCAGAGGGAAGGAGGGAGGGAGGGAAATTGGAAAGAGGCAGGAGGAAGAGCAGAGATGAAGCCCTGTAGGAAAGAAACTGGTGTGTCCATCAGCTCCTTCAACTGGCAGCCTCACAGCACCACGGCTCTCAGTACAGAGCTAGAGGGGACCAGTCTCACCAAGTCTCAGCTTTCACATGTAGGTCAACAGTTTCTCCCTCATCCCATGTTTGATCAACAAATATACAATCAAAATATTTCAATCTTAATCCGAAGGCACTGGGAGCTGGGGCAAAAGTCCACCACTTCCCAGAGGCACACGATCTGCTGAATCCCTGCCCGTGTTTCTGCAGATGTTTTCTCTGTAGGTTTTGGCTTTGCTCAGTTCTGCTACATTAAAGAGCCCTTCTGCATCTGCTGTTTCCCCCCAAAGGCACTCATAAGCAGGTCTCAAGTTGCTTTTCATCCCTTGTTCATAAAATAAATATATCATGCTTTGGAAGCATCCACATAATAGTGTTTTTTCAGTCCCTGAGTAATTCCTGTGCTTTATTTTGCAACTTTTTCTTTTTTCCCTGACATTCTTTCTAAATTTGGGTTACCAGAACCACATATGTTATTCCAACATCAAGTGGTGCAACATGCAGTAATTAAAAAATTTCATCCCTACTCTATTCCTCTAAATGACACAGTCAGGGATAGCTTCAGCCCCTCCAAAAATAACATGCAAAAGTCACAAAACACCACATTAGCAGAATTATTTGTGGCTGCTCCTTTAGGATGCTGAAATCCCTCTGGGATGCATTGCACTCCAGGTTCCTGTGTGTGTGGTCTGCTTGCCTGTTCTTCCACTTGAAAGCTTCCTTACTACCACACTGAGAGCATTTCTGTATAACTCCTAGTCCCCTCCAGCGTTTTCCAATGTTATCAGCAGTTTTGATATTTACTTCGCAGTCATTATTGAAAATATTCAATAGCATTCAGACCCCCTCTAAAAAAACCACTCTCCTACAGTGAGTCTCCTTTGACAGCTTCTTTGTTGACATGTCAGCCCATTCTTAATCCATTTTATATGCCTTGTATTGATAGGGGAGAATGCTAATTTTTAAATCAGAATCTGTTGTGCTGTCAAACATACAAAAGTCAGAATATATTCCATCTTTGCAATTACTTTTATCAGCCAAAACCTACAATCACATCAAAGAATGAAATCCAGTTTGACAACCCTTCGTCCCTTAAAAAACATGTTGATTGGCATTAATTGTTTACCTCATCTTTAATGTCTTTATACCCATATCAATATGTCCATTATTTTGCCAAAGTAACATCAAACGAGCCAACCATGGGCCGGGCCATCCTTCCTGTCTTTTATCAGTACGTGAGAATGTCACATTTGCCATCCCATCTGGGATTCTGCTGGTGTGCTTAAATATGCTTAAGGGTCCACAGCAATGGATCAGAGCTCTCCGTCCTATTCTCAGCCCCAGCTACCCGGGGCTACCACACCTTTAACGAAATGTGTGGTCTAAGCAGTCTGTTAGAGAGTTAGAGCAGAAACCCTTTTATCCTTCCCCTGGTATGTAGGTATGTGAAAGAGGAGAATGTTAGACATTACCTCTCTTTTTGAAGCATAACTAGAAGTTTTCCCATCTCCAAAGCATAAGTTCAATGATAAAACAAATATACCTAAAGGAATTTTTGTAGTTATCCTGCCCTTCTCACCCAGGCAGAGCTACCCATTTAGTGTGGAAGCATAGGGCAATGCATGTTTGTTTACATGTGATATATTATTTAAAGGCTAATAGGAAGCATGTGTGAAGGTAAAATACCCTTTCAGTCACCATCCTCCTCTGAGTAGACACAGCTGCTTCCATTGGTGCACATGTGAGTTCAAGCTCTGTGGCTTTGAAGGAGGCAGCAGAGAAGAGTCAGTGCCACCTGAGGATACCTGGGCCTATTAGAGAAGAGAGGTCATTTGGAAATCAGAAGAAACCTTAATTAAACAGTCCTGATACTGCAGCAGCAATAACAGAGGAA
Organism: Tichodroma muraria; assembly: GCA_013390105.1. Taxonomy (NCBI): domain Eukaryota; kingdom Metazoa; phylum Chordata; class Aves; order Passeriformes; family Sittidae; genus Tichodroma; species Tichodroma muraria. The sequence continues at coordinate 8,511 of WAAG01090043.1, forward strand.
GGTGCTCTGCTGATCTATGCAACAGCACAGGTGCTGTTTCAGGCCGTGGTGATCCCAGAGAGGTGTCTTTGACAGAGGCCACAGAGCTGTTCAGGTACCAATGCATCTGCTCAGGAACCTCAACCTCAGCCCAGCAGACACGAGCTGCTGCTTCACCTTGTAGCCATCTCCACTAGCCAGGGTAACAAAATGCGTCCTGCAGACAATTATTGCCACATGAAGCAGTGTGCCAAAGACCAGGCAGTGAGGGAGCTGTCTGGAGGTGTTGCTGACTTTCCAGTGGCTGTAAGAGACAACAGGAGCAAAAGGGAGTTTTCTCAGTAGAGACTTCAAGTACTGCCCCCAGTGCCCAAGGATGCCCTGCTGACTGCTTAACTGCAGCCACTGCAAAGAAGGGCAGAGGTGGGTTCATGGCTGTATTTGATGATTTTAAAGGTCTTTTCTAACAAAAAAAAAATCTATGACTCCAAGGGCTTGCAGGATGAATAGGGCATTTATGACCTTCAGCTCTCCTAGGCCATTTCAAGGGCTCTAAATACTACAAGCGTAGGACTCTGGTGCATCCAGATACTCAGCTAAGGATCCCTAAGCTTAGAAGGATGAATCTGTGAGCTGAATCCCACTTTAAGGCCTACATTCACTTTCCTAAACCTGGGCCATGTTGGATACTCCAGGGCAACTCAAATGGCATTGATTCCTGCATTTATTAAAGAAAAATTGAGCTCTAGGGGTCTAATTTGTAGACAGCTGAAGGTGAAATTCAGTGAATCCTATTGTTAACAAATGAGCCCCAGGTGATGTCCCATAGGCCCTAAGTGGGAATTGTACCATACCAATAAAAACACCAGCTGCACTGGAACTGATTTTTAGGGGATATATGTATGCAGAATATCCCTCTGACAGAAAAGCCAGACCCCCAAGGACTTGTACTTACGTGATCTATAGAGCACCTCTGGCATTAGTTTCATCCTGTTCAGCTTTTGGCCTTGAGGATCCCTAGGAAATGATCACTTACATTTCTTGTGGATGTGGCAAAAGTATCACATAATTAGTGATACTTGAGTCTCTGATCCTGGTGTAATCATGCCACACACTTTAGCATCCCATACCCCCAGACCATGTATTCTCCTGTACAAAATAATAATAAAAGAAAAAAAGAAAAAAGAAAATAAAAAGAAGAAGAAAATAAAAAGCAGGAAACGTCACAGACTCATTGGGTAATTTGTTGCTCTTCACCTCATGGTGAAGAAGATGTCTTTCCTGATACCTCTCCTGCTGCAACTCATGCCCTTTCCTCTCACACCTGCCAGATGCCATTGCAAAAGCCCTGCTAAAGCTTCTTGAAAAGCTCCCCAAAGACACGAGGGCACTGTGCCACTCTTAGGTGCCCCCAAGCTGTCTCTGCTCCAGACTGAACAAGCCCAGGTCCCTCAGCCTCTGCTGGCTGGTGAGAGCTTGAGCCTGCCCAGCCATGCTGGCAGCCCTCCCCTGACCTCCCTCCAGTTTGTCCATCACTTTTATGTACTGGGAGCACCAGAAAGTGGACGCAGTATCTAGATTTGGTACAGCACGTGTCTTTGTAGGTAGGTTTTTCCGGGGGGTAGGAGGGTGACAATAACTTCCCACACTGTCCTGGCTCTGATGCTTTCCATGCAGCCTGGGATGTAGGCTTGGTTTGCTGCCAGGGCTCGCTGCTGGCTTGTGGTGACATCCATTCCAGCAGAGTTCCTCCCCAGCCTGCCCATTCGCAGCCTTTACCACAGCAAGCCCCTCTTCCCTTCCTGGTGTGGGTCTCTGCATTTGTCCTTCTTGAATTTCACACATTTCCTGCTGGCCCTCTCCTCCAGCCTGCTGAGCTTGCTCTAAATGACAGCCCCGTCCTTGGTCATCCCTCATAAATTTTGTGTCATCTGCAAACTTCACAGGGTGGGACATGCAGTGGTGTGAAATACGAATGTTGCACTTGCCTTTGGCTGCACTTCTACAGGTGGGTGAATCTGAGGAAAGTTGAGGACGAGGAGACAGGCAGCCCATTATGGTACCACTCCCCTCTCCCTTTACTTTAAAATGAAAATAAAATAAAAAACAAGGAAATTCCTGAAGGTGCCAATAAAGGAGAGGTTCTCTAGCAGGCACACATAACTAGTCACACAGCCCATTCTGAGCACCCCTGGGCATCAGAGCTGGGATATCTGCTCACCACCCTGCTGTGAAGCACACTCAGGCAATGCTTCACTGGTCCAAACACCTCCTAGTGCTTGTGGATGTCCACAACGGTGACAGAGCTGTGGCTGCAGCACTCCAGGATGCCCAAGATCCTTGTGCTTGCAAGTGACAGGAATACACGCATCCCTCCCCTCCCTTGCCAACCAGTGTCAGTCAGCTGCTGTCAGACAAAAACATTCTTCCTTTCCACAGGCATGAACACAACTTGTGGCACAAGGTTTTGGGCCTCCTGCTGTCCTGTCCCAACCCCAGCTTTTTTTGCAATTCACCTTTCCCCCACACACACCCTCAGCAAACCTCGGGTCTCTAGAAAACGTGGGTGGGGAAAGGGGAAATTCTAACAGCACCACTCAGGCAGTGACTGAGAACATGCTGGCTAGCAAGGGGCAAAGACCTTGACCAGTGTATGTGCAGGGAGACAGACAGGTCATGGAGGACTCTTTCTCCTCCCCTTCCCACAACCCAGGTTTCTGTCCCAAACAATGGTCATACAAGCCTAGAAAATTAGGTGGCATAGGCAGATGTACTGTCAGTTAATTTTTTTCTTTTTGCAAACACTATTTACAAAGCCAGTGGATCCCATGGTCATCTTCATGGGCCTTACACAGTTAATACTATCACAAATTCCTGTGTGAGATATCCCTTTTGCCTGTCCCCTTCCAAGCACCTTCTTCCAAGCATGACTGGGAATGCTTGCTTATGAGGCAGCTTCCCTTTATGCCAGAATATACTTTCCAATAAAAAGAAAATCCTAGCACAGTCCCATCCCAACCCATGCACCTCCCTTTTACTAAAAGAAAAAGTACCTCCCTTTTTACCTGCTTCCTGTAAAAGTTAGAGCTGCAGACAACTTCTGAACACCAGCAGTGGGGCTGGGGGGTGGGCTGGGCAGTGTAAGTGCTACCACGACTGCTGAAATTGTATCCATGATTGTGCCGCAGCCTGACTGTTTTATGTCTTCAACATCTCAGCAAAATGCCTTGTCACTGGGTCAGAACGTAATTTCTTTGCCATAAATCACCTCCTGTGCCTCCTGCAGGAACAGATGCCAGCCATAAATTCACTCCTGGTGGAACAGAGCTCCTGGATGAGAGGTCAGGTTCCCAGGTGTGAATAAATAAAAAGTTCACAACTCACAGAAGCAACACCAACCAGCTGGATTGTGGCTTTGCATGGAGGGCAAACAGGATTAATAGGAGGGTTCAGAGTGCCCCTCTCTCCTCCAGACTCATTTTCTTCAGCTCCTTTAGCCTTACTGTGTTCTGTTAACACTTGGCCACCTCCCTGCTTGCTTACTGCTCTTCACTTCCTTGCCAAAGTACAGAAATATTCCTAACTACAGTCCCAGGGCTATGGAGTTCAGCCCAGGGTATTGGTGCCAAAATGCCTACTGAGACATTGGAGCTTCAGTGGGGCTCAGTTAGCTGAAGTTCTTGGTTGTTTGAGCATCCCTGTACACTGGGAATGGTGGAGAGGTATCACCACATGCAGGGCAGCCCTCAGCCTGACCGATTGTGCTCTGGAAGAAGCTGCTCGTTCTCTGCTGAGGGAGAGTGAAGAAGGGATCCTGGTGCAGAGACCCAGCTTTGGCATGCTGACTGGGCTGAACACAGTGCTCTGGGACATTTCTTCTGCAGATAAGGAGCCTTTGTGCTCTAGGAATGCACTTCAGGGCTTGCCTAGAAATTTCTGATCTTCAGCTTTCAAGGTATAAGGGAAAAATAATTAAAAAAAAAAAAAATTAGAAAAAGAAATAACCACACAATGCCACCAAAGCACAACCCTTCAAACTGGATTTTGTGCAGCAAAATTCACTCGTTTCCTTGGGAAAGCAAGTTTGTGAGGAGCATTACCATCAGTGTGCTGGAAGTTCTCCTGAGTTCTGCCTCTGCAAATATGTAGGACTGCCTTCACCTGGGCAGCATTCACTGCTGAAGGCTTTTTGGGCACCCAGACAGCTGCAGGGTTTTTGTTCCTGGTGCACTCACCACCACCCTCATTTCCCATTCGGGTGCCCAGCCATGCCTGGGGAACTGCCTGTGCACTGCTGCTGTTTCAGACTGACAGGCATCAAAGGCACCTTCTTCTGAGCAGAGCACTTCAAGAGCCCAGGAGGAGCTGTGTTATGCCTTCCCAAATTAATATGCAAAAGTAAGCAGCATGAATCAGCCACGGGGCACTGCAGCTCTCCTGTATCCCTTTCACTCTTCCCAGCAGCTTGGATTTTATGCTTGGAGCATTGTTTCTTTCTCCATTCCTTGCCTCTCAACTGGTCCTCTCTCATCTAGTTCCCATTCCTTTTCTTCCTGAGGAATTCTTGGTCTCTACTCTGTATTCAACAAGTGTTTGAAATGAATGAAGGAGGTGATTAATTATTTAGAATTGTACAAGGGAATCTAACTAGGTGCAGTGGGAAGGAATTAAGCAAGTGAGACATAAAGGCTGGAGATCAGGAAAATATTTCCTTAAAGTGAAATGTAAGAGAGGGCAAGCCTGCCTCTGAGGCAGCATGGGAAGTTTCTCCTCCCATGGGATTTAAGATTGCAAAGAGCAGAAAATGGTCTTTAAGAGGAATCCTTCTGGGACAAGGCTAGCCAGCCCAAAAGACTACATTTCCCTTACTATCCCTTCTAGGCACAACGGTGGGACACAGTGTGTGAGAAAGCACTGAAACGAGAACACAAAGAGATTTATTCATGCTGCAAACTTAAAATGCAGTGGGCAACTTCCCTTCAGTGCAAACAATTCCTTTTATAACCTGTTTGAAGAGGTTTTTTTATATCTCCTTATTACTCAAGTAATTAATTTTCAACAACGAATGTGAGAGGACACTGCATTAACACAGCAGGTAAATTTGGAAAAGAAAAGAAAGAGCACTAGCCCTTAAAATGAGATTTATTTGTGAAGGCTACATCTAAGTTTCTAATGGCACCCTGAGCAAAATCAAGGTTTTCTGCTTTCATTTGCTGGGCTGTCTTCTTTCATTACAGAATGTCCTAGCACAAACTGATCTGCCACACTCCTGAATCCTTTTATCTCTCATTAACTCTCTTTTTTTCTTTTTTCCCTCATTGATCACTTCCTTCTCATGCAAAGACTTGATATGTTTAACCTTCATAATCTTCTTACTTTGGAGTTGTGGGTCTGTAATTACAGGCTGTTTGAGGGTTCAGCCAGCAATAAATCAAGTTGTGCTAATTGAACAAAAATTTGTACAAAAACCTTCTCACTGAAGTGGTCATTCCGCCCTTTTTTGGAAAATTTTACAGCTCAGGAATAGCATGCAAACTTACTATTTATGTGTGTCAGGATTATTCTCATACAATCATAGAATCATTAGGGTGGGAAAAGATCATCAAGTCCAACTTTTAACTGAACACCAGCATGCCCACTAAAACTTATTGAGAAGGGGCACAATTACTCAGGTTTTTCACACTTCCGGGGGTGATGACCCTACCACTTCCCTGGAAAACCTGTTCCAGTGTTTAAACACTCTTTCAGTGAAGAAATTTTTCCTAATATCCAACCTTGGCCCACTGTGGCTGCAGATGAAGTGGTCCCTACAGCAGGTTAGGCTGCATGCTGTGGGCAGCCCACGGGAACTGTGAGTGACCAAATGTTGGTTTGGGTGAAACCCATCATTAGAGGACAGTTCTGTCACACACAACAGCGTGGCATTTTACAGCTACAAACATCCATCCCTGCCTGTCTGAGGGACTAATTAGAACGGCAGAGCTCAAGATCTTCTCACGTGGCAAAGACGTCTCAATCCACCTGTGGATTTGGCTACACACATGGTTCTCAGGAGTTCACTGTGACTGAAGCTGTGCCGACACTGGAGCAACCCTCAGGCTTTTGGCCTAGTAGAGGCAGGTGTATTGCAATATCTGGTGATAGAGCCTCACAGATCTTGAAGCTTTTTGAGTGCCTGATGCCTGTGTCAGTTGATGGGAGATACCTGCTGGCCCTGAATCTCCACTCTGCACAGAATGCAGAGCAGTACTGGCTAATAATGCTTTGCTACTTGCTGGTAACACCAAAACTACTTTTCTTTGTTGTCCCTCAATTATCACATCGCATGTTCTTCTTTTTTCTCAAATTTATTGCTGTTGAGGTGAGGACTGGCTGGTATCCCCAGGCATGGAATGTGTCTTCAAAACTCCAGTGCTCTAAAAAGCTGACAGCCACTTCACATTCCCACAACCACAGGCTGAGGAAGCAAGGGAAGCAATTTTACCTCAATTATACAGTACAGAATCCTGATGCTTCAGAGCTGGAAAAGCCCCAAAGAGAGTGGGGGGATGCAGAAGTGACACAAGGGAAAGGTTTCTCACCACTTTCCTTTTGTCTCAGAGGGTAATGGCTGCATATTGATGCCAAACAAGATTGTGCATGTTCTTTAGTTTGGCACAATAACTCCTGCCTTGCTCTTTGCCTGATCTCCTGGATATATCAGTTGACTCATCTTCCAGATCCTCAGCTGGAATTTCTCAGTGTACCAGCAAGACAAACAAAGCTTCTGTGTGTCTCAGTGGTTTCAGAATCCTTCCCTCTCATTTAATTAGTTCTTGTAGTGGTTTCAGAATCCTTCCCTCTCATTTAACTAATTCTTGTAGTACCTAATGGCCACCAAGCCTGTTCTCTGTTTTTCCCTGTGGGTTATGAAAGTCTGATTTGGAGATTATTTCAGAAGGCATCCTATATAGAAGCAGAGGGCTTTGCCACACTGACCCTCAAAATTTTATTTTTACTTCTGGTAAAGCTCACTTCCAGGCTAAATGTTGCAGCAAAGTGACAGGATCCAGTGGAGGATAACCAAGGCAAAGCCCATCCTGCACACTGCCAGTTTTAACTGCTTTTAGCAGTTTGCCAGGACACATCACCCAGGTTAACTTCAGGAGCTGCCATCACTAACAAGCTCCTCTTTGGCCATTGCACTGTGCAGCACAAGCTGTTCAGTACAGAGGGACTTTGTGGCCAACCTGACCTTGAACAGCTGTAATCTTCAGGAGCTCCTCATATACCTCAGTGTCCCACAGATGTCTGAATGCCATTTTCCTTCACAGAATATCAAGAGATTATTATCTCTTGGGAGAAATTCAGTATGCCTGAAAAAGCTTCTTATTGGTGGCCGGTAAGTAAATTTTTGGAGAAATTATGATGTGCCTAGAATTAAAGAGAAGCTTTGGCAGGGTCTTGGAAAGCAGAGATTTTGTCCATGTAACATTTCAGTGAGCGAAGTTGTGCCAGGGGAGAGAAGATAATGAAGGTTTACAGTAAAAAGCAGC
>WAAG01090049.1:9722-29442 GCA_013390105.1 Tichodroma muraria
TTTTTTTTAAATGTCTACATGCTGTTTGCAAACAATCAGATTTATGATGGTTCTTGCTTTGCTTAACCGAGCCCTAGAATGACTGAAGATCCCATATGGAAGTCCCACTGACATTAAGGATGTCCTTCAGTGGCCCCATATTCTTTTGAACCAGGCCCCAAGTGTTTTGTTCAAAGTCACTAACTGAGCATGAAACAGTGAGAACCTGTGACTCCTAATTGTCCTCTACTCTTTTTTTGATCGGAACACCACTGTTAGGCATAATTCCTCTTCACTTCATAACAGCTTATCACCACTAGTTTTCTAGTTTAAGCCCCTGGAAAATAATCCGGAAGGAGAAATCCCTGCCTTTTCTTTTTCCTTCCCCATTCTTATAGACTTCACAGTATTACATCTGCTTTACAATATGTGAAAATGAAGTATCGACTATTTCATATCAGTTTTTGTTCAATCATTGCTTTTTCTTGGTCTTGCAGCTAGTGTGTTTTGTGCAAATCCTACATACCTTCTGGACTGAGAAAAAAACCCTTTTAGTCACTTTAAGAGTGACGAACTAGCATTTCCTGGCTAAAAAAGACAACTTCTGCAGTTTCAATTAAAGGAATTACTGGGATTAGGAAGACAAAGGCCCACTTCTGAAATCAGCTTTAGTGGCATTTATGAGGATCAAGTGATCACTTCAAGTTTCTCGTTCTTTTCTAACTGGCTGCTTCTCATGCTCTGAAAACATTGTGCTACGTTTGTACTGAGAATGGAAAAATATGTTCAGGCTGTAGATGGTTGATGAAATGAACCTGATTGACCATATAGCTGGGGAAACGTATGTCTGTCTTTTATCCTTTGTAACTGCATACAGTGGTGTTCTCTGAATTTGTATGAGTTTTAGATTAACTTGTATTATTTCTAAAGGTAATTTGATACAGGGAATAACTTGGATTTCAGAGCCAAGGCAACTCTTCCAGTACCTGCATCTCTTGCTTATAACAGCTAGTTTTACTCAGATTAGCAGAGTCAGCATCATTCCAGTAGATACTAAGTTAAAGTAGCAAGTCTGTCTGGTTAGCACAGGAGACAGGGAAATTGATTTCTCAGGCTACGAACTGATTCCTGTAAGACCAACTCACATCTTTACTATGTTAGGAAGCTCTAATGTTGACCTGCATCTTACGTGTGCTTGCCTCTTCAGCACTGTGCAACCTAATCCTCCTAGAAACAGTATGGATATATGAGATTTAAAAATCATGGCAGGATAGGTCTGTTAAGGCTTGCAGCTGTGATGAGACTGAACATGCATAAGAAATAATCATAAAAAAAAAAAACAAACCAAAAAATCCTGCAGCAACAAAAAACCACAACACTTCATTTTTGTTACACAGGCTGGTAGTCACCACCTGGAGATTTTATCCAGCAAGGATTCTGGCTGACTAGTTTCTAGCTCATCATTTTGCTGCAGTTTAAGGTGTTTCCATGTCCATCTGTCCTGCCCATGTCCCTTGTTGAAGGTTCCTGCTTCTACAGCAGTTTTGGCAGGCTGTTGTGTGTACCTGCATGTTCTGTTCCGTTAGACAATTGATAAAACTAAATTCAAACACTGTTTGGGCTAAGATAGCAAAAAGAAGTTGACTGGTATGGGCATCTGCTCCCCACTGCTGACAGTTCTCCAGGGCTGGTGATGGGCTGGGTGGGCAGCAGCCTGTGACCTTGGAGCAGACGGTGCCAGGCTGAGTGCCGTGGAGCCGGGCATGAGCACAGCTTGACATGGCATTGGGCACTGTAAGATCACAGGGCAGCAGCCAGGGATGCCCAGACCTGCTCAGACGAGAAGCTGAGTAACATCAGGTGTCTGCTGTCTAGCCATTAGTGTCACACTCACTGCAGTTGTCCTGTAGTGTATTCTTATTTCACATCTCTCACTGGCTTAACATTGACCAGGATACCACATTTTCTGTCACTGCCTTCCTTTCAGGAAAGATTGTGTACACTGTTTGTAAATTTATAGTAGGAAAGGAAATAGGTATTTTCTTATACATAGCAGAAAAGTTACTGATGCAAACAGTGCTTTAATGTAAGGTCTTAAGAGAGCATTTCAAGAGGGGAGGGTAGATTTGTAAGCTAGGAGATGCTAAAGATTTCCAAAAAGGGGTCACATGCACATTCCCTATGCACGTATTTATATGTTTGTCAAACTGGAGTTGTCCTCATTCTTGTATTAATATTCCTGTGTATGATTAAAATAGTACAAGTACAAGAGTAAAAATACCCTTTTTTTAAATAGTGATTTGCAACCCCAAGACCTCTTAAACTGCAGGTTGATGGATCTTAATTTAGTGACACTAACATGGCACTCCCAGAGAAACGTGTTATGTAATGCTTTAATCATTAATTACCATCATTCATCATGCAGCCTTCCTTTTAATGTCCATTAGCATCATATGCCACTCACAAATGCTTGTAAGTGTATAAATATGCTGGTAATCCAGCTGAGTAGGTTTACATTATCTGTAAATTATCTTTTTGACCAGTTGGTTGGCCTTCCTGGCTGATGGAGTCATCTTATTTGTAGCATTAGCAAGGAGTCTGGGAAATGAGATACATAGAAAATATGTGCAGGTTTGTCTTAAAATCTAGGACCAGCTGCTGCTTGGGGATATGTTGTGAAGTGTTAGCTTGGTCGTGCCAGCATGCGTCAACATCTTTTGAGAAAAAAACCTACCGTCTGTGATCCACATGGCAGCAATCTTGTAGAGATTGCCTAACACCAGTTTCACTTAGTTTAAGCCAGTCCATTCAACACTGCAAAACTGTTTTTTAAAAAACCAAAACATATGTAAGTGTAGACCAACTGTTTGGAAAAACACCCCAAAACAACAAAACACAAAGAAACAAGTGAAAATGGGTAAATGCAAAGAAGCATGAGGGGCCCTTCCTACAGCAGTTCGTGGAAGTCAAACAAGCATGTGCCCATGCCCATTCTTTTGTCATTTTCCTTGTATAAGCATTATATGGGCACACTGTGTCTCCAGGAGCGTAACATGGCTTTAGGAACGACTTTATGTTCTGTATTGCTGCTTTAATGATTAATGTGAAACATGCAAATCAAAATATAACACTTGACTATGTCATTAGGGAACAGTTGAGAGAACCATGATAAACAAATACAGAAGTATCAATTTTTGTTGTGTATATGAAGCCTTTAGTGTGAAAGGTTGATCACTTCCTACTGACAATCAACTCCCCTTGAATTAGCACCAGTGTGATTTTTGTCACACAGTTCAAAACTGGACAGCCTTAAGAAAGAACTTTCCACTGTGTACAGTAGTACTTTCACGTAGTCATGCAAGATGCATTTGCTGGTTGGAACTGAATTTGACAGCTCACCAGGCAACAGGAAATTTTTAACACAGTTCTCACCCTACTATCTTTGTTGGTTAGATGAAGCATGTTTGCTTGCTCCAGGGTCTGCTGTGGATGCAGCTGACCACCAAAGGCTACATTCTGATTTCTCATATGAATGCATGAGGCTTTTTTATAAGTGAACTTAGAGTGTAATTTAAATTATTTTATCGACCATGAATGTACCAGGAAAATTGTTTAGTTCTTTGTTTCCTTTAAAAGTACTCAGTTTTGGTGATTGCCTGCTGGCATGAGGCTAGATTTTCACCCGTCTGCAGTGCAGCAGCAATTTTCACTTGACAGAATCTCTAGAAGACGGACATGTTGTCACCAACACTCACAAATATTTGAGTGGTTTGATGTTTTATTTACATGCTGAGCATCAGGTTTTACATAAAACACCACTAACTAGGAGTCTGTGTCTCTTAGCTAGTGTCAAATCCAGGCCATGCTGAAGCTGATCACAGGACTTAGAGGGAAGAACTGTGTGAGAATATCAGCTCCACTGAGTAAGGTATATGAGTTTATCAGAAATTCAAAAGTTGCATCAGCTAGGTTCTCATTTCTAAGCAAAGCTCTTTGGGTTTGCAGAGCCTTTTTTTTTAGTATGGACAACATGAGCAGCAGGATTATTCATATTTGACTTCTGAAGCACCTGTATCATGGTCTGCTTGAAAGGAATTTTTTTCCTCAGATCAACTCATCAGAGATCTGAGTCTGACTCTACTGTTATTTCTGTGCTCTCTGGTTTTGGTTTTTTTCTGTGATCTGATAGTGTGGCTGAGTTCTGTGGAAGGCAGAGAACTACTCTTTCACCAGGTGCAGAGAGGAGGTTGTGCAAACTTTTTCTGCCAGAGCAGAAAACTTGTATCTTTTCTTTCATTCATATGGCAACTGCTACTATCATTAGATTCACTGACAGGAGGGGAACACACAGGTTGTTTTTTTTATTCAATTCAGAGCAACACCTGCTGTCTTCACAGAAGGCAGCAGTTTGTTGGAGGTAGAAATGCTAATTTGTTGTTTTCAGCTCAAGTGGGGCACAGGAGAAGACATGCTCTTCCTGAGCAGCTTTGTTTGTTCTGGGTTTCTGCCACCTGTCATGCTATGTCCCCACTGTTGTAGATCCCCTGTCTGTCATACCCTCACTGTATTCAGAGCACAGGATCTAGAGCAGTATGGCCATGACAAAACTGATTTTTTTCTTAGAAGGGTCCTGTGCAGTCTGTTTGAATTGGTGACTTCCTGCTCACCACCACTGATGGTATAAACCCACTCCCTTCCTAGTCTATGGTAGTTATGCTACCACTGAGCCTGGTAAGGGAATTGTTTTCCTTGCTGTGGACTATGGAGACTTCCAATTCAACCAAATGCGCAGGCCAAGGAGTCCAACCACAGTCCCAGGAGCCGTGTTAATTACTCATTTAATTCAAGGGTAGAAAGGTCCAACAATGAATTATGATGATATCCAAATTCTAGTTTTCCAATTGAAAGCATAAGTGGGATCATGGGACTGTGTCAACAATTACCTTAAGAAAGGAAGAAAACCTGGAGTGTTCAACAGATGTCCTGACTATCCCCTTTTGGGAGGGAGCAATCCTTCCGCTTCTCTTTAGCAGGCTCTGACTATTTGTTCATGTCTCTCTGGGGGCTTATTTAGTGGTTCTGGAAATATTTTAAAAAACATTTAAAAGGAGTTGACAAATGTTTGACCTGTTTCAGTGTCCATGAGCTGAGTTAAATTATGATGGTATCCTTTACATGCAACCCAGAGCCTGGAGTTGAAAGCTGGGGAAGACTGTAGCAATGTTAAACCCATTTCAGTGACAGTATCCAACATATGGTTTATTTGGTTGAACCATAGGAGTGAGGAAATAGTGGAGTTATGTGAAGGCTTCGGGTGCAACCAAACCTCTCCAATAAATATGCTGTAGCTGCCACTGGGTTCCTGCTGTTTCAAATGTCATCTTCCTAGCCACCTCAATCTCTCTGCTTGCAGTTTCCAGAAGGGAAGAGAGGCACTGTCTCTACATATAAGGGAAAAATATGATGCTACTGCATTAGGTACTCTTTTTTCCTATAACACTACCCTGCTTGTTAAAAGTGTATATATTAAGCATACCTCAACCAAAATTGTTTACTGATTAGGCTGAGGTGTTTGATGTGCTTTGTCCTTGGCATTCTTGGTTGGAAATATCTCTTTTCTTTTTTTTGGGACCATATGTAACAAGTGCCAAACTCTCTTCTCTCTCTGCCTGGCGGATTTGTTTATTTACCTCTTGACCTGTTCATCTTACTGCTCCTAGACCATCTTTGGGTCTGTGTTATGCTGGCTCTTTAAATTATTTTGTTTTTCCTTCCTCTTTTCAGCTATTCTGGCAGGCACCATTATCTACATGTATGTACCTCTATGACCAAAACCTCTGTCCTTTCTTCAGAGCATTTTCTGTTCTGACTTCATCTCTTGATTTCTCTAGCCAAGAATGTTCCTGACCCCATTTCCCATCTCCTTTCTATTTTCACACGTAACTTCTCTTCAGTTGTAGCTACCCCTCACTGATGAACACGGGGGCATCATGAATAGCAGGGAAGCAGGTCTTAATTGAATTGGTGGATTTCCACATGAGAATGTCAGCAGTTTGCACAGTGGGTCACCATTCCTGTCCAGCTGAGGTTTCTCAACCTATTTAGCTGTAACTTATTGGAAGAAAAAAAACAACTAGTATATAGTTAAATTAAGGCTACCTTTGCCTGTTTTGTCTTTATTTGCCTTAGTTTATAAATTTCTTCTGTGTAAGTGGAAGAATGAATATTGTGTTAGTCAAAACCTGAGACAGGCTGCATTTGCTCCTTATAGGAACTCAAGTTAAACTTGTTCAAATATAATTTATATATTATTCAAATATAACCTGCAGTTAATGTCATAAAAATTATATTTAAACATCTCAGTCTCCTGATTTTTTGAGAGATGTGAGCAGTTGCAGCTCCAGGTGGAGGAGATATGTTGTGAAATCATCTCAGGAAATTGTGGCACTTCTATTTAAGCCTCTAAATAAGAACTGGGGTTTCTGTATTTAAGACTTTCAGGTTTTGTCAGTGTTTCCTGCTGTGTGTAGGTTTTCATCTGTGTTAATACCAGAAAAAAAAAAGTCACTTCTTACCACCATCCTCTGCCCTCCTCAGAACAAAACAACAGATTGTTTGCCATGTCTGAATTGTCTGTGTGTTGTTTTGCTTTTTTGTTTCCTCCCAAAAAGGAGAACTGTGACTGAAAAAAGTGAAATGCTGCGAGATGAACTCCAGCACTAGCTGCTAATTAATCAGTGTCTGTTGCACATTGTTTAGGAGAGGATCAGAAGATTATTATCTGTGACTGACCTGAACTGTGAACTTTTCTGATATGCCCTCAAAATTAAAAGTTCCCTTTCCCTCTTGAAGGCATTGAGCAGTAGCATTTCTGAGATGTGCACTTTTCCTCCCTCCTACTTGAAGTACAGATTTCTAATGTGAAAAATATTTTTGTCTTTTTTTTTTCTCCCCACTGCTTCAGCTGTAACAACACTGGATGTTTGCTTGGCTTGGGTGGGAAGGTGGAAAATTCTTCCAAAATTTAGAAACAGAGAGCTTTCTGATGTGTGCAGTAATCTTAAGGCAGTAAATTCTTTTTATTTGATTTTAAATGCATAATTTAGTATACAATATAAAAATGTATCCAAGGGGGAAATGAATTTTTTTTAATAACATACTTCCCAAGGCGAGTGGCAAAACATGTGTGTTGATGGGAAAGGGAGGGGATAAATTTATATCCTAAAGGCATGACTTGTGGTTTTGAATAAAATTGAGATTGGTGCTGCTGTTGGCTTAGTTTCTTCTAGGCAGAGATGGTTTATGCTGTTCACTGGGAATTCAAACACAGGCAAATTGGGTTCACTTACAAGACTTTGATGCAGGGGTTTACTCCACAGTTTACACTACAGAAGTTATTGACTTCTCTGCAGCCCAGAAAGAAAATTTGTGGGCTGGAGATAACTTTTCTCTTGTCAAGAAAATTCTGTGGTCCTGTTTTCCCACCCTCGTGCACATGAGGCACCCATCTAGCTAGCACCAATGAAGTTCACAGCACAATTTGGGGTCATATAAGGGTGACAATTATTTCGTTTTCAGTCTGTTGCTGCACAAACAGTGTTTCTTAGACCCTGATTCATATGACAGTGATAATCACTTTTCTTCAAAATTAAACAGACTTATTAAGAGAAAAGGAAGCAAGCATTAGTTTAAAACTGTGCTTGCACATCTCTGGGGAATGAATTGTTTGTATTCTGTCTATCTGGCTGCCTGCAAGAGCTTTAAAGAGTGTGTTGATTTCCTCGCACCTTGGGTCAATTAAAACATATGATTACGAGTGTTTGCTTTGGTTTTTATAGAGATATTTTTTAACTCATGATGCAAACTGAGATAGTCATATTGATCTCAGTTTAAAATTTATTTATGTTTATATAATCTGAATCAGCAAATGGAGTCTTAATTTGAAAACAAGTTCAATAATACATTTGACCTGCTTGTCTTCCATTCATAATGGATTAAGAAGAAGTCCACAAAATAGCCTTGATTGCCTGAACTTAAAAGAAAAATCTGAAATCTAGACCTGTCTAGAAAGTGTATGTGCTTCCTTAGTGTCATTCCTCTTTTCTTGCTTTTCTGATTGTTTCTATGCCATATAGTTAATTCGCCTTTTAATGAAATAAATATAATTTTGAAACTTACTGTTTGTATATATGAAACAAAAAAGAACTTCAGTTACTTTATCTCTCTTGCACATGTGAGAGAGATAAAAATGACTGAAGTTGGTTTCCACGCTGCAGTGCACCTCAAATCCAGAGCAGCTAGCAGTTCTGGAGAGGTTGGCAATCTGTAATGCATCTTTGTGTGCTGTCTCCAGCATGTATTGGAGTCAGGGAAAATTGCAGCCTGTGTGGATTTGCTCAGAACAGAATTGTATAATGGGATGACTCTTTCTAAAATTAGTTAAATACAGCTGCTTCTGGTCCTGGTTTAGAATGCAAACTGTAAAATATAATGAACAAATGATAAAGATAAGGCCTGCCTCCTGGGAAATGGGGCTGGATCGCTAGTGGAACCATGCCTGGTGTGAAGGTGATTTCCCCAGTGGCTGAAGCCCACACAGGGACATAGGAAGAATGAGCTGTGAGTCGTGCTGCCTTCTAGCTATTCTAGCCTGCTAAATGGTCTCATAGGAGGCCACTGCAGCTAGCTCAAGACGTGGCATTGCTTGGGGTACTCCAGCTTGCTTTAGGGACACTTTAAGTCAGGTGAGGTGCTGGGCAGGTAGAGCCACCTCCTCCCCTCCAGCTGCCTTTGGCTGGTGTCAAACCCAGCCCACCAACATGGGATTTGCAGCCAGCCTGCCCTCCCTTAGTTTCCTGCACTCCTCTGCATGAATGCGTGTTCCTCTTAATGTGAAGTGAATTAATCCATGGACTGATGTTCTGTAATGTTAGAGATAACTATTGGTCCACCTGTGAAACATGGGTAAGGTTTTAATTCCTCCCCTTTTGCATTATTGGACTTTCTTACGGGTTTTGCAATATTGCTGCAGTGGTATTACAGACAAATGCCAGGTGTGTGACTTTAAACTGTGGTGCCTGGGTAGTCTGATATTGCAAATACCAACTTATATGAAATAAGGATTGTGTGCTGTTTTCATTGGTTTGTGAAATGGCTGTTTTCCAAGCAGTTCTTCTCTTTAAAATAACATATAAAATGTGGTTTGGGTCTAATCCTCTCTGTGTAGGGCTCTCTGAGCTTTCAAAGTCAGCCATGGCAGGTGAGGGGGAAGCAGAGCCTTGTGAAACCAGGTGTCTGAATTATTTTATTTGTGACACATTGAATGCACCTTTGCTGTTTTGTTCTGTGACGTCAGTTCATTGGTTTATGCTGAGCTGTAGTGAAATCTTATAGCCTGAATGCTCTAAACTGTGCATCAGATGATGTTCTTCAGTCAAATAAGGCGCCACCAAGCCTGTTCTGCCCCTGGTGCACTATGGGAATCTCATCAGATCATGTCGTGTAAATGCTCCTCACCGATGCCCAGTAGAGGGTGATGGTGGACAGTAGGTTGTAAATCTGTGTTGCAGCACCTCACACAATTATCTGCAGCCATTCCTCAGGTTTTCATCATTTTAATCCACCCTTTAGAGCTATTACTTAGATGATATAGACATGGGTGATATAATTAGAATGTGCTGTATCTGCCATTAATTTATAACATATGATAGGCTTATAGATGTCATAAAAGTGTATCTTGAGAATGCTGTGAACTCTGTTTAACCCTGATGTTTCAGAAAAGTTTGATTTTTATAGCCTAAAGTGTTTCATCGCTGCAACAAGGTCTGTCTTTCTCCTGGAAAAAAACCTTAAAATGAAAATTCAATTTTCTCTCCAGGCTTGGTATTCTGAAATTGTTGTATGCAAAGAAATACCATGTTGTTACTTCAAGTATCAATGCAGCTATCCTGACCTGGATTGAATTCCACTGGATCCAGGGATCCTTTAAGTTTGGGGACAGGAAATTAATTGATAAGATGAAAGTTAAATTTGTGCCTCTTAACCATGTCCATGTTTTCCATAACATTGTCACTGAAAGATGTATGTTATGTGAAATACTGTCCATTTGCGTATCTGTCTCCCTCTTGTGGCTAAACAATTTTTTAGGCCTTGTATTTTGAAATAGCTGGCTTTATTCTTTAGGTGAGATTACTGAAGTGATTTTTCTATACCTACTTGTTTCTCGGGGATATTTTTTTCATATGCTTTAAACTGATGTGTGCACCTAACTGTCATAATAGTGGTCATCTTCTCATTTGCTGCCTGGATTTTGACATTCTCTAAAACATAAAATATTGAGTCAGGAGCTGCTGGTTTTCCAAAGAGAACTGTATTTACTTTTAGAATATTCCATGGACCCACTTTCATCTGGTAACCTAAAATGCCAGCTAGTAAGCAAGAAAAAATAAACTGGGCACTTCTGTATGTGCTTTGTGAGGAGGGAAATGCTGAGTTTTGGAAGCGTCAGGAGTTGATAGATTACACTTTTGGGCAAGGATGGATGCATTAATATTGCTCTTAAACAGAGTAAAGTAAGTTGGGAGTAAAACAAGTAGGAGTTTGCCATCTCTGCTCCTGAAGACTGTATGTAGACTTCTTTCTGAGCTTCCAGAAAAAAGATGTTGTGACACTTTTTTAAATTGAAAGACCAGTAAACTGTCAGGTCCTTGGGAATGGAGCCACCTAACCTAAGTGAAGAAGGATTTTTAAAACATAATTTCCTGTAGGTTTTCAGTGAAATCAGGCAGACTGGATGTGATTGTATATAAAATGCTAAGATGTCTTGCAGAACAATCCCTACCCAGAAGACATCTAGGGTTTTAATGTCTAGTACTTTAATTTACTCATTCACAGGAAGTTAGTTTACGCTTCCATTCTGTAACTCCACCTTACAGTTGCTCTTCAGCAATTCTATGATACAAGTGTCCTGCTTTGTGCCTCACTTTACACCACAATTGCTGGTGGTGAATCATTCCTTGAGCTTCTAGCATAGACTATGTTATTTGTATTTGAAGGGTTAGAGATGGATTGCAAACATTTTGTCTCTTTCAGGCCATTTGCAGCAAATGGTTTTGAGAGACTAAAGCCACAACTCCAGATTTTCTGCAGTCAAAGATGGCAACAATTCAGAACCTTTTGGGGGTGCTAATTGTGATAACTCGAAGAGCGAAGTGCAAGGACTTTTTTTTTTGCCAAAGCTAAAAGGACTTCTCTGCACAGTTCCTAGCTTCTACATCTTGAAATTAATATGTTTGTCCTGAAGAAAAAAGATGTCTCAGTGTGCCTGAGGTTGTCAGCTCAGCATTAAGCCACAGCCATCAGAGGTGTGGGCACCTCTTACTGAGTCTCCTCTCCAGTATGATATTACTTCTCTAAGCTCTCCCCAGTTGGCTGTGATGCCAGTGTTTTCACTAGTAGTGCAGTCAGGTACTTGAATGCATTGAGATTATTCTTAGATCCTAGGCTTTGGAGAGAAAATTGGATCCAGTTCCAGCTGCAGCTGGCTCTTGTGTAAGTAAAGAACTGTACCAAATCCCAGACAACTGAACACCTGCCCTGCTTTGCACTGGTAAATTCCTGGCAATGAAGTTTCCATTTCATTTAGTGGAATAGCTCATATCTCTGCAGTTATCACACTCTGCTGCTAGACTACTCTGGTTTTCCCCTCCACTCCACAGTTCCTTTTAAACTGCAGTATTACTCAAGCTCTACAACAGGAGACAGGACATTTAACAAAAAAATCTTGTTTTATTTGTCCTTCTATCAAATTCCCAGACACAGAGTGGAAGCACCCCAACCTTTTATAGTACTTGCTCTGTGAGATAGGGAGGAGGCAAACTCCAGCTCTAAATCTTCCTGGTGCCACCCTTGATGACTGGGAGAACAGGGTGCCAAAGTCCATTATGTGCTGAAAGGCCCCTAAGTGTTATTGTAAAGGGATTCTGCAAACCCACCATACATTTTCATCTGAGGATTTTTAGGCTTGCACTGCATGGGAAAAAAACTGGTGGAGTATTTGTAGCTTGTATCTGCCATATTTTATAGTAAAGAGTTCTTTCTGAGCTGCTCTCTTTTTTAATTACATCTTAAAAATGGTACTAAATGTTGGCTCTCTTCATGCCAATTGCTGTTTGGTTGTAGTCACTGCAAGAGCTCTTGCTTGTTGGTACATCAATTTTCTTTTCATCGATGCTTTGCTTTTATGTTTGGACGGGAATTTGAAAGCATATAGGCTGAAGCAGAAAATATTGCTGAGGCACACAGAATGATAAATTTCCCTTCTGATACAGGAGAGTCTAAGGAGGAATATATGTTTTGTTCCTTTTAAAAAGTTTTCCTTGCTAGATGATGCTTTGAAGCAGGAGGGGGGGAACAAATTTTTACTTTTATGTGCTGAGGAGAAGAGGGTGTATGTGTGGGTTTGTTTTTTCTGCCTCTTAAAGTCTACCTTAAAGTGGATATTTTATTACCTGCTTCTCCTGACTTACGTATATTGGTAATTGAAGGAGAGTGCTGAACTGCTGGCCTAGTGCATTATTTGTGTTTTCTGAGTCTCTGGGATCTTGAAGGAGGTGATTATCCCAACAGTTTCCTCTTGGGAAATGCAAGGGGAGAGGGGAAATTGCCTAGTTGGGTAGACGGGCTCACCTCTGAAAGGTCATGAAGAGAACGAAATGCTGATGTATTGATACCTTGTGGACCCTTTCTTCCTAGCTTGACACAGAAGGGAGCTTTAAATCGCAAGAAGACTGTGCCACTGCAGAAAATAGTTCACGTGTATTTCTGATCTTCTTGCCAGCCAGCCAACATCTGCATCTATAAATCACTTTTTCCTTTTTTTTATGTGACCCCTTTTTATTCTTTCTTGAGATGTGCAAGAGGGAATGTCATTTACTGTAATCAGCTTATCTTGCTTAGCCTTTAAGGACGTTAATTTTGCAATGTTAAATCTGAATATTGTACTGGGATTATTCTTACTGGTGACCTTTTGCCTGCTTGAGTAACAGATATCATAGAAGCTGCAGTGCAGCCCTGTAACACAGGAATGATAGTTTCTAATGGGGATAAAACAAGAGTTAATACATTTCTTGGTATGTTTGGTGTTTCTGAGAGTGTCCTTTGCAATATTCAGTAATTTGCAGCCCAGTATCATCTGCTTGTTTTTCAGCTTGAATTATGAACTCATAATATGCCTTCAGTCACAGAAACATCTTGGGTAGTTTTTTTTTAAATTTTTTTTAACTTTGTGTAATCTAGAGATGTTTACTTCTTTTTGAGTCTGGACGGTTATGTTTGTACTGAGTTAAAGCAGGCTTGGTATGTGCTCTGTAATAAAGTCTGCATCAGGATTTAGATCTTTTATTTGCAGGAGTCAAATCTTTGTTATTTTAGTCAACTGTTTTAATTTACATTTGTGTTTTACCCTCTCCTGTCCCACTCAGGTGCGTGCCATAGAGAGTAGCCTATAACTTCATTTTGTTCAAATGCTTTGTTCTCTTGCCACCTCCTGTGTGTTTGATTGGGCACTACTACACTTTCAGGCGGAGGTATGATCCCACTTAAGATGCTTCAACAGCCTGGTAGGCAAAAGAGTCTTCTCTGAGTAAGGTGTGGGCTTTGAACCCTGGGTTCTGACTTCCCTGGTGAGTGCTTTAGCTACAGGGCTATTGTATAAGTAGCTCTTTCAGGTGTTTGTGCTCAGGGTGGAAGGAAGTGATGCCCAAGAGCTTTAGAGGTGAGATGATTTCTCTTCTCCCTGCTTCGCTTAAAACACACATCTGGGCTTCCTACTAGAGTGCAGTTGTGGGCCATTATCAGACTCAGGATGTGCATGAGTGTTTTACCTTGTGCTTTTGTCCTTATCCTTGAGACTTTGCTTCTCAAAGTCAAATGACAGTCCCCTCAAAACTGAGGCCTCAAATATCTGAATAAAAAAGTACAAGGGAAGGAAGGTGAAGGGAGGAAGAGACATGTCTTTTAAAAGGACATGATATTCCTGTTTATTCAGAGAGAGGCATGCATGTAATCAAGATGTAGAGAAAACAATTTCCATATTATCACAGGGGCAGCCTCTAAAACACAATGTTCAGGAATAATTACAAAGTTCAATGTCAGCTGTGGGGAAAACTTATTTTGACAAGCCATGAATTTAAACCAATATAGATTAAACTTTTTTCTTGCTCATGTATATTCTACAACTGAAGACATTTTAGAAAGGGGGGAGCAGGGATGTGTGAAGTATGGTGGACCATAAAACATCTTGGGATTTCAGTAATTTATGATGAAAACAAATGTGATTGATGGAGTTATATGTCAGCTGTGAGACCCTAAAGCATCTACTGTAATTTGCTTGGAGACTGCCACCTACAATGCACCTTGATCATGTCTTGATAATAGGTAGCCAGGAGTGAAGAAAACAGAAAGCCTTTTTTTCCCCCTCTTTTGAACAGCCCCCATTTATTCACAAATTTGTGCCTGGAATGGCTTTAATGTAAATAATTTTAGTATTTATTTCTGCTCAGGTTGATATAAAAGGCACACGTGACATTTAGCTGCAAAAATATAGGCAGCATGTTAAGTGCTGGTTGCTTGTTTCCATTAGCCCTGAGGAACACTACAGGGATCTTGACGCTTTTTAGTGAGGTTGTGTTTAGTGGGGACTACTCCCAGCAGAGAATGTTCTCTGGACTCAACTGAGCAACTGTGTAAGATAAGTTGTTCTATAAATTTAATTCCAATAGAATCAATGGAGCAGTATATTTTACAGAAGTGTAGGATTTGTCCAATTTGCTACCTGCAGTCACTTCTGCCCATCTTACATAAAAGCTGATTAAATATTTCCCAGAGTCCAGTAGATTGATGTGAAACAGTACAGTGGGAAAGATGCTTTGAGGAAAAAAGAAACAATTTTATTTTCTTCTTTAAATGCCTCCAAATTAAAAGAATACATTTCTACCTGTCATAAATGAAACCCCAGATTCTCTTGACTACTACTACCTTATCTGTGGCAGGTTTTGAATTAGTCATAAAACTTAAAGCTTTCAAGATTTCATCTCTTCTTTCTTGGTACAGTTTGCTTAATGTCACCAAGAATTAGTGCTGTTTACACAGTGCAATTTGCATTTTAACATTTTTGCAAATAAATTTAATTGTGAGAAGTGGAAAGGTTTAAGAGAATTTGTGGGCTTATGGTAGAACAGAGAAATCTAGAAAGTATTTGATTGGGATTTACAAGGGGTTCAGTGTGAAATATCTTCTTTGTATTGATATTTTCCATGTTTTAAATACTTCTCTAAAATAAGTACATTGCAGCTAATGTGTATAATATTGGACTTGGTGCAAGCTTGCATCGGCAGAGAAGTTTCTTCTTTTGTTGGCACTTTTTAATGTTTGCACTAATGTGTGAATTTTTGTGGCCAATAGCTGAAAATTTTTAGGAAGAAAAACACTTTGTCAGGTAATGAATTATTTTCCTTTTCTGAAATAAAAAGAATATTTGAAAACTGTCATCCCTCTTCTCTCAGCTGTGAACCTCCACACAATACTGGGGTATAGTAAAAGCAGCATCAGTGCTTGGGCCTTCTGCAGCCAGGTACCACTGACACCACACAGCAGCAGGAGCAGCAGCAATGCCTGCAGACTGCGTTGATCCCTGCACTCAGTGTGCAACTTCTCTCACAGGATCAGGATGCTGTCGCAGCTTCTGGAGTCTGTCCTGCACGTACCACAAAGTAGATGAGCTGGGTGAAGAAAAGGGGCTCCTTTATCTCAATTGTTTCCTTTGTGTGTAGTTATTATGGCATTACAATCTGTTTACAA
Source organism: Tichodroma muraria (assembly GCA_013390105.1). Lineage (NCBI taxonomy): Eukaryota > Metazoa > Chordata > Aves > Passeriformes > Sittidae > Tichodroma > Tichodroma muraria. The sequence continues at coordinate 25,560 of WAAG01090049.1, forward strand.
TTATGAAGTGTCATTTTTCCTCTATAAGACCCCACTTTATATAGCATGTAGTAGAATGTGCAATACGGTATAATTCAATTTGTAGAAGTAGCTGTAAAACTGGTGTGTCCTGTCTCCAAGTGCTGATATAGGAACCTAAATAATGGTCTCCTGTGCCTTGCTCTGGGTTTTGGATTTTTTTTTTTCATGTTGTGTAAAGGTGTTAGCTATAAATCAGTAAGAACTATGGAAGCCAAAAGCTCTCTACTGATTTACAGATAACTGCTTCCCAGGGCAAACTGGAAAGTAAATATGCCTCCTGGCCGAAGTCGTCACCTCCCAGCAAATTTTGACATGTGTGATAAGCAGTTTCCACATGCTGCAACTCTGTTACTAACTCTACTACCAAAACTGCTTTTCTTGTATACAATTAGTATATACACATGTGCAACTAATAAACAGTTTGTGTACCAGAATCAAGATATACATGGGAAAAATTATTGATGTCACTGTAAAATAATTTGCTTAATAGTTGAATATGTATATTGACATACAGTTCATACAGGAATTGATTGTATTTCAGGGTGAGGATGCAAACATTCTGAAATTTTTCTGACTGTTCTCTCTTTGTGAATTTTAAAATTCTCATTGACTTGTGATTTAAATCTTTCTGAAATTCTGTTGAACTTACTCAATTTTGAATGTGATACATGAGGATTTTAGAGTTTGGTTTAAAAGATATGAGGGTAAAATGAGTGATGGAGAAGCAGCCCTGCCATAGGTTTGATGTTTGACCTTGGACTTTTCTTCACTCAAGTATTGTAAAATGTGACATGGAACATTGTCCGTAGGTGTCCAGTGGCTCTGACATAAAATGTGACAAAGCTCAAGTATCCTTATCTGCATACTAGTTTTTTATATATTTTCACATTTATTTGCTGTAACCTTCTTCTGAATTGTATTCTTTCTGAAGTCATATATACACTTGGTTTTGATATTCTGTGTCTTATTTTGTGGTTTCAGATGGCTTTGTTTTTATTTGTTACTTTGTATTAGCTTTGGCTCATTATAAATAACAGATACCACGCCAGTTCTCCTTCCATCCCAAAATGTCTCTGCTCTAGAAAGTATTTTACTACAGAGATACTATGCAAAATAGGAAAGATGATTTGTAATGATGGTGGAGTGCAATTGCTGGAGACTCAAACTGATGTTTAAGGCACACCAACATATCAACAGATGTGGCTCTAAATGGGTGACTTGGAGCATAAGGCAATACATTGTCAGGAAAGTATGGTGGACTGTGATTAGTGATGGGCTCTTAATTAGTAGATATTCCAGACAAGCCTGTTGTTATTATTGTGTGTCTAGCTGGATACAGTTTCAGAACATTCCTACCGGGTCACACCTTTCTTAAGGAGAAATTTAAAAAAATTTGCTATTACTCTTTCTAAAGATCTGCCTGGATTGTGGCTTTACTCAAGTGGGGAGTTTCAAGTACTATTTTTGGGGTGCCTTTGTAGCTAAGCAGGGAGGCAGGATGCAGACTTGGTGTGAGGTATGGATGTGTGGCCAGATGAACCCGGCTCCCAAGTTTGCAGCTTATCCATACAAAAAGTGCCTGCAAGATGCTGGAAACCTATGTCAGGATTATTTAACACAGAGAATGACCATAATGAACATTCAAAAAGCAAGAATGTAATCAAGCCAAATGTGGTGATATTTGGAAAGTGTACACAGTCTAAAATTGTGTAAAGTATCAAAGTTTCCATCCTGGTTCTGGAACGATAGGGCTGTGTTCCAGTCCCTGCTATCCATCAGTCTTTTTGTCTTTCCTGAAAAGGAAATTTGCACTTAAACCACCCGTGACTAGAGGTAAACTTAAAATTCAGCCCATGGCTCTGTTGGCGTGGCTATGGCACTGTGCATTCATTCACTGCCCACAGCTGGCCAACCATGTCCTGCTAGGATGCTGCAGTCACTCTAGATGGCTGTGATTTAAGTTTCCTAAATATGAAAGTAAAAATACCAAAGTAATATCCTTGGAGTGTAAAATATATTATTTTCACAGTATAAGATGCTAACCCTTCTTAGTGTATGTCTCACATCTGTGCCTGTGTCTAGTCACAACAATTGTATGTTTTATAGAGTGAATTATTTATCCATAGATTGTGTTTTCAATATAAATATTTCTATTTCCTATTCAGCGCCACTGTTGTTTGTGGTCTACTGTTCTTTGTGATGCCACTTGGCCAAAGATGTTTTGTTCACTATATAACTTCATGTGGAACAGATGAATGGACCACATCTATGACAAGTCAGTTGGTGTTTTTGTGGGAGCACTAATGTACTAAGAGATGCTTTGTACAATAATTGGAAGTAGGAGTAACAGACATGAGGCTGTGTCTCCAGCATGGATGGTATTCAGCTTCCTGCTAAGTTAATAGTCTGTCTGTGTAAGGGACTTGAGCCATTCCTTTTTGTCCTATTGTTTTTCCCTTCTCTGTAATTTCTCTTCCTCTCATTTAGTCACTGAGTAAAATTAGGGATTAGTTATCAAAGTCATTTGTGTTTCCCTTCCAGAGTCCCTTCGGTTAGCATCTCCCATGCCCTACAAATGCAATCCGATGTTGCTTCTTGGTGTGCACTTCCATGCAGTCTCTCCCTCTTTGACTTGTCTTTTCATCCTTTCTATACTTAATGCATCTACAGCATTTGCTTTACTAGGGAAATCCATCTTCCACGCTCACTTGTACCCTCAGGAAAAGGGATAATGGTCGTGCTTGTGTCCTTGTAACAATGACTTCACCTTTCTATTTAATTCTTCCAGGTGCTAAAGATACATTTTATATTGGCAGCATTTAGCTCTTCTACCAGTGTCTCTCTCAATAATTCCTTTTTCAAAGTTTAATTGTGTTCACATGCAATTGCTGTGGGTGGGTATGGCATGCATATAGTTTGGCTTTTCCTGCTCTCTGCTGCTGCTTGGTTTCATTCTACAACTCCCTGCTGGCTCTTACTTCCACCTCTCTCCTAGGTCATACTTCCTTGTCTCTACCTCTGTATTTTGTTTGTATTCCAGGGTTACAAAGACAGGAGAAATAACTGCTTAATGAGATTAATAATTCCATAAAAGGACAAATATCCTGGTGTGTAGGAGGAGGGAGGTGTTTAAAGCTGCCCTCCTATAGGAAAAGTAGCTGTTATAAGAAGATGTGTGTTGTATGTTCATTTTCAGTCCTGTGTGATGCTGTAGACTTTAGCTTGTACTAAAGCCCAACTCTGCTCCTTTTCTTTTTAAGTGTCTTATTGTCACTGCCAGAACAAATTTCTTAGACCAAACAGCAGTTATCAGCTCTGCAATCCTCTTAAACCTCTGCTTAGCTTTTCATAGACAGAATCTCCATAAGATTTCTGCAGTTCTGGCATTGAATCAATACTTTTTATGAGTGCCCCCATTCCAGATGGATCTACTGAAGGAAAATGCTTCTTGAGATTTAAGATTATTGCTCTTGAATATCAGGTGCTACTTGTACCTGAACAGAAAGGATTGCTCTTTGTTTTCTCATTTACATATAGTTCATTCTGGGATAGGTTAGTTTATCTCACATTAAAACTATTCAGTGGAATCCATGTGCAGATTCCAAACATCTGTGTCCCTGACAACAGCACACTGGTGTATCTTTCCTTGGATTGATGGCATCCTGAGGGCAGGAGAAAATTATGTTTATGATATAAACTAAACAACAGCCTTTGAAGTGATTGTTCAGAAAGTACTGCAGGAAAAAGAAGAGGTAAGAAGCCCCAAGTGTAGTGTATTAAAAGAATCGGGTTTTCAGAAAGAACCGTTGCTACCCTGCCCCTTCACTCATCAATAATTACAGTATTTTCCTCTCTGTAAGAT